>JAVTVY010032629.1:0-15300 GCA_036873755.1 Hanleya hanleyi
TTTGACGATGCTCCCGAGTATGTTCCCCAGTCCATGTCCACGTTGCATGCGTGCACCACTAAACACCGGAAAGCCACCCCCGGCCTGTTGGGCATAATAGTCCATATAACTGCGTGCATCGCACTCGTAAGGCACCTTCATTATACAAAGTGGGGAGCACGTGCTTGTCGAAAATGAAGTGTCAGCACCACTTTCCCGCGTTCGAATGCCGCCGGTCGTCCCGTGTCATCTCTTATATCCACCGTGATCGTGTTGATGTGGGTTTGTCGTACGGGCAGGTAGAGCATGTGGGTGAAACTGTGGGTGACTTGACCTCCATACGTCTTTTTAATGGGGACCACCCGTAACAGAGGTGTGTTGATATCGCCCACGATATGGTTGTCCACCACGTCCGAGTAGACGTAGAGTCCGTACATACCCGACTTCATATCCATCGGCATCTCGCCATGGTGTTCGGTGGGACCAGCGAACGTCTTTAGATCGAAACCCAGCATTTGCTGTAGGATAGGACTCAGTACGACACTCGCGTTGGCGATGACGATAAGCTCTGCCTTGTCGTTGTGTGCGTTGTAATCGAAGTTCACGTGATTCTTGAAGGGATAGGCTTTGATGGGTCTTGAAGTATTTGTGACCTCCCGTAGAGCCTTATAATGCAACAGTCTTGACAGCCCACCCATGAACTCCTTGGGAGTATCGTATTGGCCTTCAGGGACAGTGAGTCGGGTGTCTTTTCCTTCGTAGGTCACTTCGTACCACACTTCATTGGCTCGCACGTTGTACCACGAGTAAGGGTACTGAATATCCACCAGTCCACATTCCCACCGGCCAGGTAAATGCAACGGTTGTGGTAATTGAGTCACATACTTGGCCACGGTGTTGTCAGGAAACACATCCAGCGAAAACATGGCGACTGAGCTGTCCTGCTGCTGCTGTTGGTTTTAATAGGTGTTCCAGACCTTGGGTGGTTGTGTCCGGCGTCGTGTTCGTCGCGTTGACTTGCTACGTGTCACGGCTCTGGAAATGTGCGGTGTCCTGATCAAGGGTGGTTTTTTAAAGGTCTGAAAAGAAGGTGCCCGTTGTGGTGGTGGTGGAGTTTTGGGGAGCGACTCCGGTTCCCATTCGGATTCCCAAGGTTGTGGAATCTGTCGTGGTGCACGACTCGGCGATTGCTGGGTTTGCTGCATAAAGGCAACAGTGAGTTCCCTACAGGAAATTTGCAATGACACATGCATGGTCTTTCAAGCCTTGAGCGAAGACCTCCCATCATAGAGGATCGTGTGCGATCTGCGTTGACGCATCGGGTCGTTCACTAAAA
This sequence comes from Hanleya hanleyi, assembly GCA_036873755.1. Taxonomy (NCBI): domain Eukaryota; kingdom Metazoa; phylum Mollusca; class Polyplacophora; order Lepidopleurida; family Hanleyidae; genus Hanleya; species Hanleya hanleyi. The sequence goes on from JAVTVY010032629.1 coordinate 1,316, forward strand.
TCGTGTCATGTGGGTGCCGGGGACCACCTGATTCTGTACCAGGAGTTCGCCTTTTTATCATTCAAGTGCATGTTAGGATTCTGTTTGCTGCATCCGTTTGTGACGCCACAGGCCCTCAGCTTGTTTCTTGAACAGGCATGCTCAGCACTTCGTCTTCCACCCACTGTGGGGCTGTGGGGGCTCCCCCTGGTAATGGCGGCTGTTGGAGCGGTGCTGGGGTCGGCGGTCTGTCACGTGGTGGTGGTGGTGGTGGTGGTGGTGGTGGGGTAGAGAGGGTTTTGTATTGGTCCATGAACGTCATGTACCGTTGAAGCGTCTCATTGTACCGTTGTACTTTCTCACTGTCGCTTAACCCCGGTCTCTGTAGGATCTGTTGCATCTCTCCATCGAGGGTGTTTATCGTCTTCACCGTAGGTGGGACAGGGTAGGGTGATTGGAGGTTTTGCAGGAACCGTGGTTCGACGAGGACCATTTTTTTCGTGTGGTTCATTGTCGGCCGAAGAGTCCACCCAATACTGGACCCAACACGGAAGCGACCAACGGTGCTAAGATGGCCCCGAGAAAGCCGCCTTTCTGTAACACCTTTTTTTTGTGTTTGAGGGACCCGCTTGTGGACTAGGGTTCGGAGACCTGTCTTATGCTTGGCCAACTTGGTCTTCTGAGCCGAAGTCAGTGGTACGTTGCCTTTTAACAGGTTGTACCCGATCTCGCACAGACAGCGTACAAGGTCAGGGTCCGCACCGCGTACAATGGTTCGGACTAACTCGGGTGGGGCCGTCTTCAATACACGGAGCGTGGGAGCGTGCTTCCGTACTCGCGCAGACATCCTGTACAACTAATGCCAGAACCCACAATTCTGCTCTTTTTATCTACTTCAGAGACAAAAAATCAATCCTGCTGTGGTATTCATTCTTTTTTATTATTCTCCATCATCAAAACACACACACACCCCAGCTGGGGGAGCCACTGTAGGTGTGTTTACATTATTTTGCATGTACACGTGGTGAGTCTCTCCGGGAAAGATGCCGGTGCGTAGTCGAAGGTGGTCGGGGGTGGTTTGCTTCAGGTCGAAGAGCATATACCCGTGCTGAGGGGTTGTGGCATCTTTAAAGGCTTCCAATGCAAACGGTGTGCGGCCGGGATACATCTGTCTCGCCAGGTGCAGCAGTTGAGTGGTATCTCTGGGGTTTTTGAAGACTTTTTTGAAGGGATGCTGCCACCGAGGGTCCATGGTTCGAGGTGTATCCGTTGTCGTGGTAACCCGCTCTTGTAAATTTCGTACGAGTGAACTGGAGTGGTGGTGGGCACAACGTCGGTTGTCGTTGTCTGTTCACTGTCAGGGATGATGATGGTGGTGATGGGTACAACGTGGGTGGTCGGTTCACTGTGAGGGATGAAATCCGGTGGGTCTTCAGACGTAGTGGGTGTTCTTGGTGTAAGTGTGGAGCTTACACTCGTTGTGGCTTGTACACGGGGTGTGGTGGTGGTGGTGACTGGGCTGGATACGACTGGTGCTCTCTGTAGACCGGTTTCGCTGATGGCTGGTGTTCTCAGTTGGTTAAGTAACGTGCTGACATAGGCTACGTCGTAAAACACACCTCCGTACAACACACTCAGCAGGGTTAGCAATAGCACCCCAAAGCCCACTTGTGCTTTGCGCGTTTTGCGAGACGCTGTCTTCAGAGGCAGCTGCTGTTGGTCCATAGCACTGTGGTCGGATGTGGAATGAAGGAGGACGGCAGTGGTGTCTGGTTTTATAGTCGTTTCACCTGGTTGGCCGCGACCCAGGAATTGAAGGAACTGGGCCAACCTTGCCATTTCACGAAATGAAACAGTTTGCCACGTCGACGTTCCGTTTTCAAAATTTGCTCCACCGTGTAGTAGTCTTGCTGGGTTTTTACAACAGGCTGTAATTCCGTCTCGTAAACGTCCCCAGCAACGTTTCCCCTTGGAGATCTTCCAGTTCATAGACTCGCCGCTGTCGGGGTAGGCGCCGTTTAATAAGGAAGTGCTCATCGCTCCAGTTGGGCAAGTAACTTTTCTCGAACTTGCCCTTGACTTTACTGATCCGTACAGGGTCCCCGACCTTGAACACCGCCTTCGGCGTTCGCTGCGATTGCCTGGGGTACAAGACACGCCGGACTTGGGTTTCATTGCGTTGGGTCACGGTAATGGGGGCTCTCTCTATACTCCGGTGATAGGCTCGATTGTAACCCCTCACCAGTTTCGGGAGAACATCGATGTACCGCCGTGTATTCTTATAGGTGAAATATTTATAAATACGACCTTTAAATGTCCTGTTGAACCTTTCCACCACGGATGCCTTGGTCTCGTTGTACGTATGGAAGAAGAAGACCTTCTGGGCTTTCAGAAAGGCTTGGAACGGTCTGTTGAGGAATTCCGTGCCTTCGTCGGTTTTCAAATACAAAGGTTTGCGCCCGGTCTTGAAGATGTCTTTGAACGCCGCTATGAGATTCGCCCCCGTTTTCGTCCGGATGGGTACCACCCGCGCATACTTGGATAGGATATCGATGCACGTCAAGATATACCGATTCCCATCGTTGTGTTTGGCAAAGGCGCTCATATCGACCAAATCCGCTTGCCACTGGGCATCTATTCCTCCCACGATGACCCGGTTCCGTAGAAAATGGCGACGGACAGCTCGATGTAAGATATAGGTGTCTTGTTTTCTTAACCAATCTCGGACTTGGTTACGTTGTATCCCCTGGGGTTTGGCCGCTCGATAGAGAGCCGACAATGCACTATAGGCCGCCGGACTGTCGGGACTGTAGTATAATTTATCCAACACCTTCTCCCAGCGCTTCATGGTGACACAATGATGATGCACCCTGGCTCTATCGTTTATTTATAACGGGTATATCTTGGGCCGGAGTTTCTTTATGATTTTCTTCATTGGCTTTCACAGTGTCCATGGTCAATGACCAGTCCAACTCGTCTGATGACCGCTTGATAAGCACTTGATCCACATCTACCACGGCATCTTCCAATGCAGACCATAGATCAGGGTGAAGGGTAAATGCACTGTACCCCCATCTAGCCGAGCCAATTGAGCAAAGAAAGGGCCGCGTCGGATGTACACATCGTGACACAAGTGGATGAGGTCGCCGTCCAGTTCACCAGACAACACCCGTTTGAATTTGGTCCAGCCCTACCGGGACAGACGAATGTGAGCCGGGCACGGTTGTGTAGGGTCCGCATCACAGACGTCTCCCACCTCCTCCATGATATCGACCTTATCCGCATACACGTGCAGGAAAACCTCGGGGGTCAAGCTGAAATACGCCAGTACTATATGCTCCGTCATGGTCAGTACGTGAATGGTACCAGATTTCACTGTCTCTCGTATTTATAGGGAGAACCCGTGAGATCAAAGGATCAGGTGGTCATGTCATTGGGCTGACTGAGTGTAGCGGGGTAATCAATGGCATCGTCGTCGGGTTCATGTAGTTGTTCATGGGGTTCAGCCAGCGCGTCCTCAATAGCACGAGCCCACGCCAACTGGTCTGATGATCGCTCGTCCGGTGTAAACAGCTGGTCCACAATAGGCACCACTTTCTCCAAGGCCGACCACAGATCGGGGTCTAGGGTGAAGCCTCGCGTAGGGTCTTGGTAGCGGCCCAGGCGTAGGAAGAGGGAGGTACGGTATACGTAGATGGCATTGTCTATGTGGATGAGGTTTCCGTCGAGCTCGCCGCTCAACACCCGTAAATTTGGTCCAGCCGTCACGAGGTAGTGTCACCGTATTCGATACGGTCTCAGCGGGCGCCCAGCAAATAGCTCCACGGTCTTCCACCAGGGTGACTTTATCTTCATAGACGTGTAACCCCACCTGGGGTGTAAGGGGTAGGATGGCTCGTAGGACGGATGACATGCTTGCTCCAATGTCGAACGGTGAATGACACACACTCTGTCTGACCCTGGTATTTATAGTGTCAATACCACAGCGCCAGGGTCAATAGGGCACAGACTAGTATGAAGCCAACCAGCCGGTGCTGGTTCCGGCGTGAGCGCTCGTGGTCCATAGCCCGAGCATCAAGGATGGCTGTCATAGTCCAGTAGTGGTGAGTGATGGCACGCCTCTCCATCGAGTGCACTCTGTGGAGGACCGCTTCTGTGAACTCGTTCAGGATCTGGCGTCGTCCCTCGTTGTCGGCGCCATCTGCAAACATGGACCGGACCACTGCTCGGTAACCGTGAATGAATTCACCACGGTGGCATACTGTAAAATGCGAGTCGCATGGGGCTGGGTCTCCGCCATGGCTCTGCAACCGTAGAAATGAAGGTGTAGGATCCAGAGGGACGTGTTTTATAGACCAGATGTAGCTCTACGGGTGTAGTCCGTGATACGCAGTATTCTGATGGGTTAGTCCAAAAAAGGGAGCAACAACAACAACAACAACAACAACACAGATTACAGATCAATCCTTTTATTATGCGTGAACAACATAGAAATGCATGTACTGACCTGTCTGTGGGGGGTTCCCACAATGGCGTTCACCTTGGCGTCTTTTCGTGTACGTCCGTGTCTTTTCGTTAAAGTCCGTGTATTTTCGGTAAAGTCCGTGTCTTTTCGGTAAAGTCCGTGTCTTTTCGGATCGGTGACGTCCGTGTCTATCGTCCGGGCACTTCGCGTCTGCGCCTGCATTGGGTATGTATAAGGGTCTTCATACGCGCGCAATGCGGCTCAGTGGTACACCAGTACACCAGTCTCGATCCTCGACTTGGGGTAGAGTGTGCTAAAAATAGATTACCAGCTAGCGTGCTATAAAAGGGAAGGGGCCTTGCCGTTTCATCAGACACTCTATCAACCACCAAGATGTTCACTTGCACAACTTGCCAGAAGCAGTTTACTCGTCTAGATAATTTACGACGCCACGAGGCCTCCACCCACAACGATGGACTGTATACTTGTATAACCTGCGCACGGTCATTTAATCGGGAAGATGCTTTACTGTGCCACGAACGTTCAATTCATGGGCCATCCAAGCGTCCATGCGAGGATTGTGATCAACTCTTCAAACGACGCAGTCAGTTGCTGCGACACCAACGGTTGATTCATGCCCATGAGCATGAACGACAACTTCCTACTGAAGAGGAGCCACGGAAGGTGAGATCCAGTGAAGATAAGCCCGGGGAGACGAACGCCACTGGTGATGCGATGACGGAGAGCCCGCCTATACCCACAGTTCAGGAGAGCCTGGATTTCCAGCCGGACCACAGCGTTACGGTTTCGAGTCCTGACAACATCGAACATTTTCTGGTGGAGCCCATAAATGTTCCTAGCGATCTCTTACAGGACAACCATCCAATCAGTGACATCGATCGGCGCCTTTGGTCCATGACACGGTACTGTTTCCACCCTCAAGATATCTACAATTTCCCACTGACCAACCGCACCTGTCTACGCAGCTACGTGGAAGCCATCTTCAATGATCAAACTACGGCCTTTACATTGAATGCCGCTTTCGGGTACATCTTACGTCACAAAAAGACGGACCAGTTACAGTATTATTATCCCAGTGCCAACAACCATGTGTTTGACCAGCCGGTCACCATCATTAACCGGGGGTCACTAGAGACGATGCTGGAGATACTGGACACCGTGGAACCTATGAGATGGGCGCATTGTCAACGCCCCAACATTCAATGGGTGGTAGAGAGGGTAACCAATGTCACGTTTTTCCTGACCAAGCTGACCGATCACCCCCATCGGTTGAATGCGTCACCCGTGCACTGATGAATATCATGCCGTACACACACTCTATGTTTACATGCTGCTCGCTGACTTGAGCTCAGTAAACCCTTGTACCTAATGTGACAATGTGTTAAATAATAAAACATGGTGTTTGATATTTCAATTTGTTTTGCTGTGAACATACTAAACATACCCAGGGCGGCTCCCTCCAGCCTGGATATGATGTAACATTGGGGTAATAAACTATATAAACATTACTAAACTTGTTGTTCCCAAAACGGCTATTTTCATACCCTTCGGCCACCGCGCATGCGCAGAAGGCCGATATGTCAACCCCACACTCAGCCCATTAGATGCCCCTTCACATGAGCTTCACTTGGATACCTCACTCGACCCCATCGGACCATTTTATCTAGGGACTACTTTTTCTCCGCGGAAGGTTTTTCCCGCGACCGAATCACCGCCAGACATGACCGCGGATGAATACATCTTTCACAGCCGCCATCTTAAACCCACCACCCACCCATCCACCACCATCTTGCACTCACTCACACCGGCCGCCATCTTAAACCCACCACCCACCCATCCACCAGTACACTTGCACTCACTCACACCGGCCGCCATCTTAAACCCACCACCCACCATCCACCACCACCACAGCCGCCATTTTAAACCCACCACCCACCATCCACCACCACCACAGCCGCTATTTTAAACCCACCACCCACCATCCACCACCACCACAGCCGCCATTTTAAACCCACCACCCACCATCCACCACCATCACAGCCGCCATCTTAAACCCACCACCCACCATCCACCACACCCCATGTGACACAATACTCGCTTCTGATTGGCTACCTCCACGTGACCTCCACAAAATATGCAAATTTCTGAGGTCAATGGGGATGTATTTACGCTTTGTATACTACTCACGCCATTAACCTGGATGTTTTGTGATTGATCAGATGGTTCCTTCATTAGAATGTCTTAAAATTTACTCAAATAATAATGTATTCCAGCTTCTACTCGGCAGCACCAGCAGCATTCGGAGTCCCTTGTCTCCTAAAATGGTTGTATATAGTCTCTGTATTCTCTGCGTTTGATGACAATTGTGGTATCAGAAAATCGGGTGTATACCCATTGCTCCGGTTTGACCACTAAACAAATTTGACGACGTCGCTTAACTGCCTTCCTGTATCTATCTCTGGTCATCTCTATATCCATATCTGGACTGTCGATGTCTATCGCAAAGGCTTGCAATTCATACTCCAATTCCTGCCACATAGCCCCAGCCTTATTGTAGTCCTTAGCTTTATTCTGCCATTCCGGGGAAAATTTGAGCATTCCTCTACTTATAAGCTTAACTATAAACACGAAGATGACGGCGGTCGCTATTATGAATGAATGTATTGTATCTGGCATCTCCATATTTATTACGTGCCAAGCGATATCAGTGATTGAAACCACTGAACAAATATAGGCACAGAATTTTCCCCAGAATACCCACGACTCATACCGGTCAGAATTAAAATAGCACATGGCTGCTGCACGATCAGCCTTGAAGATAAGACGATCAACCAAACCTTGGTACTCGTTCATTGTTCTTCTCTCCCATTGTTTTACCTCCACGTTTTGCCGCGTTCGAGGCATCTGCAAAAGTCAAAAAGGAAATTAGTAATTTGTATATGTAAGTCAGTTCAAGAACAGTAAGCGACAACATGAAGGTGATGGGACATAATTCATTAGTAACCCGTTGCTATGGGGTCCGTGTAACCTTGCACAGTTCAATTTTCGTTTTTCGTTTTTGGTTTCTCAAAATCAAAAATTGAAATTTGACCGTCAATTTTCAATTATCGTTTTTTGTTTCTGTAATCTCAAAATCAAAAATTGAAATTTGACCGTCAATTTTCAATTTTCATTTTTTGTTTTTGTGTTCTCAAAATCAAAAATTGAAATTTGACCGTCAATTTTCAATTCTTGATTCTGGGATTACAAAAACAAAAAACGAAAATTGATATTTGACAGTCAATTTTCAATTTTCGTTTTTCGTTTTGCTTAACGCAAAAATGAAAATCATATATTGAAAATTGCCTCGACTTGTCCTTTTTTCGTTTTTTGATTTCAACTTTGACGTATCAATGTTAAGTTCGTATGTGGACGGGTTATGATGTCACTTCCGGTACGACGAGTAGAATACAAAACGCAAATCGTGTCGTATAAGAGGTGTGGAGCGTGAGAGGCATGTGGCCCACCAGGCCATCCTCGGGAGCCAGTGTATTGATCGATTTGTTAGGGTATCTATACATTGCCTTGGTTAGTTGCACACGGTAGTTCTGGATAAAACAAGTGGGAAATGACTACATTGTAGTCAAAACCTGCGGCAGTGGCAATAATACAGTGAAAGGCATATCAGCGGAGATAGTGGTAAATGTAGAACAAGCGCCATCTGCCAGTGTTTTCATGCCAAGGGAAGTAATTTTCAACTTCTAACCCACAATTGTAGGAATTGCGTAATAGGTCTGATGCAATATATGTATATTCACTTTCCCCGTTCAAAATCCAACGGTTTTGACTAGTCCGTGCCGTCTATTTTGAATTGACAGACGAAGTCACAATGATCGCTTTGGCAATGTCTTGGTACAAGTATCATGTATGCCAAGTTTCAAAACATTCGGTTCAGCTGTTGCTTTTTGCAAATAAAAAAAGCTTTCAAATATTTGGAAATCCAAATAAATTTCAAGGATTTAATCGTAGCGCGAAAATCGACGCGCTTCAGTCACCCTTCTCGCTTACTTTGCCGAGCAAACTGGAAAATTTATATTTCCTTAAGTTAATTTTCAATGAATTTAGTATCAGGTCCATCTCTTTGATCTGTGAAACTATGGAAGGGGGTTGAAGGCTTTACCCAACTGTCCAAGGGGCATAGTTACACTTTTCACTATTCAAATTGAGGCCTGTGACAGTATTGATATTTGATTAGAATAATTAATTAAGTTTCTGCATTTACGTGTGTTATCATCTGCAAACTGAATACCTTGACACTCTTTTCCATGCAGCAAGTCAATGGTTTGCTCCTTCTATATAAATGATTAACTATTTAATTCTTAGGAAATATCATCTCATGTTCGACCAAGCCTTTTTGAAGGTTGCTTATTTTATTAATTTCTTTTTTTAAAAATAAAATTCTGTAAATAAGAAACATTTCTAATCAGTATCTATGGATATCTCCCTATACTCAATTCGCGAATATGTTTGTCACTAATTCATTCCGAAGGTGATTTATGTTCGAAATGTCAGGGCTAGTTCACTGAACAAGGTTTGTGTGCAAGAGAATTATGTCGAATTCTCGTTATTATCTTTTGGTACATCAATTATTGCATTCACGAAAACGGCTGCCAAGTTAAAGTCAATATGAAAGGCATCTAAGTATCAAACTCAAAAACTCCTCCGGGAAATAAGGCCCAAGCTTTTGACAACGAGGTCAAACAGATCGCTTTTATAGTCAGCATCTGCTAATATATGACGTAATTCCATTCGTAAAACTGATTGACAAAGTAACGTAAATTGTGAAGTGTAGAACCAGTAAATTCTAGCCGAAATGGGCTCTGACTTGAGAGAATGATGTGAAATGCAATATGTTTCTCCCCATTATCTGCTGATACACATAAGTATTGAATCCACGGGAGTGAATCTAAAGGGATTCTGAGTGCCGAAGAGGACGAGAACATCAATACCAGCGAAGCGAGTCCCTGGCTTGCGAGAATGAGGATAGAGAGCGTGTTCCGAAAGAGGACCATTCAAAATAGCCATGTGCCAAAGTTCATACTTGTAACTATGATGTATTGTTCGCTCATAGGGTTGTCTAACTCATTAAATACAAAATAGTGATTTCTGTATAAAAACCCCAGTTGCGCATAAAGTCAGTTTTGAGTATTATCAATGAGTCGGTTTCGCTAAGACAGTAAGTTCATCTCCAGTGATTGGAGGGTCATTGTTTCGATTCCCACAGAGGGTTAACTTATTCTTCCTTTCAAAACATATTTCCATATATGCGAATTGCTTGGGGGGGATAAAGTTAAACATGATACCAAATTGTCATTTCTATAAGTTAAACATCTTTATTCGACGAAAGTTGGTGAGTTTGTCCCTAACTTCTGAAACGTAATTGTTGCGTTTGTTTTTATGATGCATGATCTATAATTTGATACCAAGTATTATTCAATGTTAATCATAATGACAATGCGTTGCTTATCTATTTCTTCACCAATTTGTGAATTATCTAGATTGGGTAGATAAAATGAGTTATAGATGTAGTTAACTTATTTTTCAACTTACTAAGGCAGTCGCCTATCACTGTATGCAAATTAGCCGAACCACTGACACGGTTGCGGCTCATCTTCCTTGGTATATAGTCAATTCAAGGATCTTAAAAATTATATACGTGTAATTACTGTTCAGTGAAAATGGTAATATCTGAAAACAATGACTGATGTGTCGATCGACAGCTTTTTTTTAGCGTGTTGACGTAAGAGAATTGATGTCTGAATGGAATTCAACGAAGCAATAATTCATTCCACCAAATATAGTTGCAAATGAATTCAAATGTGCCTGAAGACAGGGTTGTCATGTGATATCGGAGGCTGAAAAGAAAAGTGTGGCAGAGATCACACTCTCTTAGCGCATGCGTATTTCAAAAAGTCACAAGAAGAACAAGAACAACAAGAACAACAACAACGCGAGCCTCTCGTAGACCTGCGTGCCGCAGGTAAAAAGGGGGGTATCCTCTAAATCAAACCAATTATTGAACAGGTTCAGCTAGCTCATTACGCCAATCCGCTAGCTGGACGGTTTGAGATGTTTGAGATGTGACATCGCTGGCATAACTTTGATGTCAGGCTTAAATCGACATCGAGAGTCAAGGCAAAACCCGCCGGTTTGGGATACCGACATGCTAATTCAAAATAACCTCGGGGAATGAAATGTTCGAGATTGAGGCAACGACTCACTCGAATCAACAAAAATGTCCAGGTAACCCTGTGCGGGGATTCAAGATTTACCTGGACTTGTGAAGATGCATCAGACACATCTGGATATGTGGCATCCCGCTGTTCTCATTGGTTATTGACTGAGGCCTAAGCCAATCAGGACGCAGTCTTAGATTGTCTCATTTCTAAAAATAGATGTTTAGAGCGCTACAAAAGCGGACAGCCTTCATGCACACAACCGCTATTTGTTATTGATTTGAAATATCGTATTTATAAAGATACCAACAAAGATTTAATACCAATAAGAGTAAGCATCCGTAGATGGCAAGCGGCCCGTAAACCACCATTTCAAACAAGCACACAATCGCCACGTTTGATGTCAGACGTCTGAATGCTTCAACGCTTCAGGTCCAATCTTCATTCTCTATTTTTGGGACCTGGATCGTTGGAGCGTTCAGATGCCCGTCAACGTTCAGCGTCAAAAACGCTTCAACGCTTTAAGTGCGGGTGTCAAACGCTTAAACGCATCGACGCGGGGGTTATGATTAGGGTACCCACGTATTTATTCATCTTCATTTTATCGAGCGAATTCCTACGTTCCCACTTCGAACTTCCCTTGCTATATCTGCCCCCCTTCAATGTTCACAGAACTTGTAGACACGAGACGTCACTGACCTCGAAAACATTTGAAATTCGAAATGGGTCACACAAGAGCGGTACTGATTGGCTGACCTATATAGTGGGCACCATATTAGGAGGAAGGACGCCGCAAATAGAGGATGATGTCACCCTACTTTCAATCGACTTGTACGTTCTGATTGGGTCGTCTCTCCTTCGTAGGTGAAATCTACACCTCGGATTTTGAACACTGAAGGGGGTCAGATAAATCAAAGCAGGTTCGAAGTGGGAAAGTAGAAATTGGCTGGATAAAATGAAGATGGTATTTATTATACTACCCTACTTTAATGAAACTCCCATGTGTATCAACCCCGTTGCTCTCCATATAATGCTTCACACTTGCTGCACGAATGCCTACTCGCTTCTGCACATGCGCAGTTGGCCCATTATATTCTAGCTCGAATGCTTGGCTCCAGGGATCTATAGTGTAGTGAAACTCCCACATCTTTCCCCCTACTGGTTTTCCATATTATGCTCCACACCTGCCGAAACAATCCGATTTGCGCTTTCCATACTACTCCGCGGACCGAAAGTGACATGCGCAGTTAACATTGACGGGTCAAAGTTAAAATCAAAAAACGAAAAACGGACAAGTCGAGGCAATTTTAAATATTTGATTTTCATTTTTGCACGAAGTAAAACGAAAATTGAAAATTGAATGTCAAATTTCAATTTTTGGTTTTGAGAAACCGAAAACGAAAAACGAAAATTGAAAATTGACGGTCAAATTTCAATTTTTGATTTTCAGAAACCAAAAACAAAAAAACGAAAATTGAATTGTGCAAGGTTACACGGACCCTATGGTATCAGTTAGTCATATTTCAAAACGTATTAGAATGGTTACCTCCCCTCTATCTCCATACAGTAGACAGATAAAGGCCAGCATTCGTTTCGCTGCCGACTGAACGGACTGAATTCGAATTCAAAAATTCTATTGGTTGATAATTCTACGGTGGCCCATAGACGACATGTTTGTTAGTTTTGAGTTTATTTTTTTTTTTTTACTTCTAGGTTTCGTTTTTTTGTTTCAGGTTTATTTTTTTAGTTTTCACCTGGGTGGAAACGTTTCCACCTGGGTAAAAACCTTCTCACCCGGGTGAAAACCTTCTCACCTGGGTGAAAACCTTCTTACCTGGGTAGAAACGTTTCCACCTGGGTGAAAACCTTCTCACCCGGGCGAAAACCTTCTCACCTGGGTGGAAACGTTTTCACCCGGGTGAGAAGGTTTTCACCTGGGTGAGAAGGTTTCCACCCAGGTGAAAAGTCACGTGATTGTGCCCTCGTTTTCGTCCTCTTGCACTGACATTGCGGCAAAATGGAGGGTGCTTCGTTCAAAAGTATAGATGATGTCAAACTGTCAAACTGAACTTTTATGTTTGCTAATGCAGTCGATAAATACGGTGGCCCATAGACGACATGCTACACTTTTTTAGTTTTTAGTTTATTTTTTTTACTTCTAGGTTTCGTTTTTTTTGCGGTAGGTTTCATTTATTGTTTTAGGTTTATTTTTTTAGTTTTCACCAGGGTGGGAACGTTTCCACCTGGGTGAAAACCTTCTCACCCGGGTGAAAACCTTCTCACCCGGGTCAAAACCTTCTCACCCGGGTGGAAACGTTTTCACCCGGGTGAAAACCTTCTCACCCGGGTGAAATCGTTTTCGTTCCCTTGCTCTGACGAGCTTGTCTTGACTGAAAAGAGAACACTAGGCCATGTATAATCTTGTGCACGGCATTCTGCTGCGGTAGGTTCGAGAATGGCCGTTTTTTCACAAAGCCAGTTACCGTCATTTAAATTGCACCGTCATTATATATCAGTAAGTTATTTGTGTATCTGCACTGCAGAATTGTATTGCCCCGTATCATTCAGTGATTCCCAGAGTTCGGTAGCTAAAATCGAATAGTCAGATCGCGAAAGTCAAACCGCCTAAGACGAATCGTCCCGCGTCCTGGGTCATATCGTCCAATGTAGATTTTGGTGCTTAATGAGGCTGAGGATTTTTCATTCGTAGTAGGGTGAGGTTAAGATTCGGAGATACAGAGCTGGGGCTCCGTTTTTGGGAGGGGGGATATATCCCCAGGGTGTAGTGGATGGGCGCAGTCAATCATCAGGTATGCTATCTGAATATATCAGCATATGGGATTGGGCGAGGTTTAGTTTGTGAGATAAAGGGTAGAGCTCAAACTTTAACAAAACATGAAACTTGTATCCTGGAATGTTGATGACAGACAACCAGCCAGCCAACCAGTCAGATTTAATCAATCCATAGTACGGATATTGCCTCGCAATCCGTCCAATAATTGGTCAAAATAAACACTGAGCCCAATGAATCTCACTGAATGTTATTAATGTTTTAGGCTTGTTAGACATATTAACATCAAACATTCCTGCATTTGACACTGACCGGCCCCAAACAGCTGCCAAATGTGTACAGCACAGGATAAATATTACTGCGCATAGGAGTGACTTACATAAGCTTACATTAGAAAGCAGAAACCTCAGTCAGTTTAACATGGGCCGAAATGGCTGATACAGACGATTCTGAGCCATACAGCAGAATGGATTCAGGACAAAGAAATGGAGACCCCGTTAATAATATCGTATAA
>JAVTVY010032630.1:0-15326 GCA_036873755.1 Hanleya hanleyi
CACTCAGATTTTAACTTTAATGATGTCTATAGCCAAGAGAAATATCAGCGAAATTACAATAAAGCTATTCTTCTGAATATTCTTTCGCATAAAGATGTTGAATTACAACACATATAAGGGAAGTGGGAAGAGGTGCCGAGATACTGAGAGTCACATGACTTCACAGTATAGTCTTCCGGTTAACCTATTCTAAAGCACACCGAGAATCTAACGATTCGTGATATGTGTTGTATCTCAGGTGTACCTGTTCATGTGGCAACTTGGATGATATGACCACACGGCCCCTAGCACCGGCATAAGCGGCATTAGATACAAATCTACAGAGCTATGATGGAAATGCTCTGACAACTCGTACATTGGTAATTGGTGAGCTGTTTCACTGTGACAACTCGTACACTGGCGATTGGTGAGCTGTATAGTCGTCAGATGAAAATGACAGACATTCACTGTCGATATAAAACGATAGATGCTTACCGAACAGTTTGCTTCATCCGATGCGAGCCTGTGATTCTTCCTGTTCACGAGCCGGCTCCTTTAAAGGAAAATAAATACAATTATTATAGATAATTGTATCAGAAACCATTTCAGTTTGAAAATGTGTAAAATACAGAAAGAACTGTATTGATAAAGTAACTACTGGTATTAAAGTATTAATGTATGATTATATTTCACTAATGTTGTAATTATGTATATCGTATACTGATAAATGCCAATAAGCTCTGCTTAGTCTGAAAAAATAATTTGGAAAAATAAATTGCAGAACAAATAGATTGGATGTTGTACGACGACAGATGACTGATCATAGATTGTAAAATATCAGTAATTTTATCTTCAAAATTATAGGCTAGCTAATTTTGAGCTATTATAATATCCAAGTTGGAATTATTTTGCTAATACTATTAACAAAACAATAAACATGTTATTAACTATCATTTTTAATATTATAAATTTTGCTCTGTACCTCGAGTAGTGTATATTCCCAAGTATATCCATATTACTAGCAACAACAATACGGCATTTTATTATTACTGAAATATTTCCTTACCTCCAAAACCACGACCATGACACAGTAAGGTTTCGATCCAGATTTGGTATTTCCCCTTTTCAGAGGCCAATTCACTACGACATCTCTGTCAAAGGCGAAGTTCTGGTTGTCAAGTTCGGCGTCTTCGTCGACATCCACCCAAACAGTCTCACCGATCTCCATCCCTCCATGCTGCGCAAAAAAGATTGCATACTTCAAGATTGTGGACCTTTCGGAATAGTGTGTAAAGTAGAGTTGTAATAAGTGATTTGGATCATACATCACTTTAAAGCCAAAGGTCTCCACTTTTCAGGTCTACCTGCAGTACTGTTGAAATGTGGTGCCGTTGCCATGGAAACGAGCTCCAAAAAAGTCGTGTTAGATTTACCATTTTCCTCACTATTGGAACACTTGATAATACAGATAACATAGATTCTTGGATGCAAAGATTCAAATGATGATCCAAGCGCTAAACTTGACATGGTTAGTCTAATTAGGACACTTTTTGCAGAAATTAATATTAGCTAACTGAAACCCAAGATGGCGGCTATTTTCCAAGATGGCCGCCGATGGACCCTGCTAATACCTGATTTTGTCAGAGAAAGTGATGAAATTTTACGATTGGAATTATTTTGACCTTCTCTTATATACTTTTAGAGAGGGGAAAGCAGATTCTGGTATCTTTATGTACTCCCAGATATATGTTCTAACATTCCTGAATCTGATGATGTCACTATTGAAGCGTTGTACCATGATGTGACCAATTGGAGTTTGCAGTGTGTTATCATTGACTGGAGTTTTTGCATTAGTGATCCCATTTGATTGGGATTATGTCTTAGTTACTCATTATTATGTCTATATAATGTCCTTTACTAAAAGATTATTTTCATAATTTTATGCAAGAGTTTTTGGAACAATACTTCACCTTTAATTGTGTTTCAGTCTAATCTGTGTCACCTGTTGGCCAATTTTGGAATTTCAACAACCAAATAAATGGGCTCTTCCTGTCTGTGGGTTGTTAGCAGAATGTTCCGAACTGACAAGGAGTTTATTTGGGATCAGTTTGCTCTCACTATTCAGTGTACACCCGAGGAACGTTGTACGGATTTAATTATTCAGTGTGCCCAAATAGGACACATGTCGGAAACTGGACCCTGGATAATTTCACCTGGGTCATTAATCACATGGAATATTGTAAGGCTGGATCATGGGAAATGTCATATCCATTGGGCTAACTTTCTGTCTGCCACCAAACATGGCAGGCTTACCTACTGCATCAAGGAGAATGTTCAGTTGGGCTTGATTTTCCACTATGCTCAATTGGAACCCACATCGAAAACTAGACCCAGGATAATGCCGCCTAAGTATTTTCCCGAGAATTATATTCCCGCACTGAAACTTGGTGCAATTACTTACTGGGTCCCAGTGAATGTTCTGGTGGGTTTATTTTCGCTTTTTTTTAAATCGAGATCTACATTTTCACATATTAATGCCGCTATTACAGAGGAAACGGGCATAAACGATCACACGACATTCTGAAATGCCTCCTCCAGAAGGGATTGAATGTAACGTTAATAATAAATACTACAGGTCATTATACAGGAAATTACATAAATATCTCCAGCGAGACTGGTTTGAACTTGAATGGGATAATTCTGGAGAGGAAACCGGCATGTAAGACACTACCGAATTATCGAATGTCTCATCAAGCTCATATAGGTAATACACTAGTAGTAGGGAAAGGACCGATCTGGTCGCATTGAGGCTCTTTTGTGTGAGGCTGATGACGTCACATCCGATGACGTCATGGATAATGTCACTTCCGGTACGAGGTCACGTCCGGATGAAAGGCCAAAGAGCACTACCGGTTGCGCGACATCCGAAGATGACGTGACTTCCGGTGTCAATTGAAGCATGCGCAGTCGGTCAGTAGCAGAAATTTGTGTGGACGTTTTGGGGTCGAGATGGGCCATCCGTGGTTTAAATGGGTCGTATGAGGTGTCATTGAAGCGCTCGTGGGGTAGCGTCCGACTGGGGTGTCTTGTATTGGAGCTTCCATCAATCTGCGCATGCGCAGTCGGGTAGTTGTAGAAAAAGGGCATTTGAATGGGCGTTTTGAAGCAGAGATGGACCATCCGTGGTCTAAATGAGCTGTGTAAGGTGTCATATGAAAGGACTCGTGGAGTAGAGTCTGACTGTGGTTGCAGTGAAACTGCCGTCAGTCTAACGCTGGGGAGTAAGTTCCCTAGGTTCTGAACCTAGTCCCATAATGTGTTAATGCTTCGACGCAGACAGTTGAGAGAAAGAAAGATCAACACGTTCACAGATGTATTTTAATATTCCTCCATCACATCACACCCACACTGGGGAGCCGCGTTGGGTGCGTTTACATAATAGTATGGCCGAAGATTGACATCCGAATGGCGGATTCTGATTGGACAGGAACAACCGAAAAAATGTCAAGCGGATAAGAGGGACCATGGCAGATGAAACATCAAATGGCGGCTTCTGATTGGACAAGAGCAGCCGACGATGCATCTGATACACACTATACTATGTATACTATACTTATGTAAACACACCCGACGCTACTGCTGCCCGACTGCGCATGCGCGGATTGACAGCACTTCCACTACGGACCACATCAGCCTGACTCTCTCCCACGAGCACTTCAATATGACACCTCACGCGATGCATTCGGACAATAAACGGTCCACCTCGACCCCGTATGTCCATTCAAATGTTTTTTTCTACTACTGTCCGACTGCTCATGCGCAGATTGACGGCGCTTCAACTACAGACCACATCAGCCTGACTCTCTCCCACGAACGCTTCAATATGACACACCACACGGCCCGGATAGTCCTCCTAGTCCCCAAAACATCCAAACAAATGCCTCCTTTTTACTACTTCTCGGCTGAACATGTGCAGATTGACACTACAAACTACATCAATCTGACTTTACCCGAAAAGGGCTCCAAGATGACATGCCACACGGCCTATTTGGATCATGGATGGTCCACCTCGTTCCAAAAACGTCTATTCGAATGCCCTTTACGGATGGTCCACCTCCAGCCCAAACGCCCATTCAAACACTCTTTTTCTACTACTGCTCTACTGCACATGCGCAGATCGACGGGAGTTTCACTACAAACCTCCCAAGTAGAACGCTATCCCACGAGCGCTTCAATGTGACACCTCACACGGCCCATTTGAACCAGGGATGACCCACCTCAACCCCAAAACGTCCACCCAAATGCCTTTTTCTAACCGAATGTGACGTCATCAGAGAACAGCCTCAATGCGACCAGATCGGTCCTTTTCCTACTACTTACATTCGCTGGACTATCAAGAGTAGGGTTGGTGAGATTCTGTGAAAGCTAAAACCGCCTTATAATTTCCATAGGTCTACGCCGTGATTCGCTGCCCTGGATGAACACATTTTTATCGTTGGCTGCATTCGGTTGCCTTGTTCTTCTCACTGAAAACGACATCGAACAATCATACACTGTTTTTTTAGAAGGAAAATCTCATCACCCTTAGTCCTGATTCTTCTGACAAAGCCGAACCATGACAGTTTCGAATGCAACGTTGGTTATCTTAAGACGTGCAACATTTTGTTCTCTCTACCACGGCTGATGCAAGAACAGCTATGAGCTAATTAAGTTGTAATCAATTGGCTAGGTGGAGACGTTACGGTTATGTTCAGCCCCCTTCCCCTTCCCCAGCCTCAATCATTGAGCTCATTGGCCCAAGACTACCTTTGAATGAAATTGAGGGCTGTTGCTGGTGCCGTTTAATTTACAGTAGTTGAAAGTGTCTGTCAAGGATATGTCGATTATTGTAGCTCGCATGTACGAAGAAAGGCAAATTTTTGTGACAGGCGTCCTGGTGGTGTCGGTTTTGTCATACTTGTTTAATCACTTTTTATGACCAAAACTTGTATTAACAGGGATAATCGGCAGCCACCTTGGTTAATTTTCAATGCCAAATGAGTGACCTAATCGGACCATCCTTGCTAAGTTTCATTCTAGTATCATAGTTTGCCTCTGAAATCTCTGTTATGCGCTTACATGTTTACCATAGTAAGACAAACGTAGTATTACTAGGAGAGGAAACCGGCATGTAAGACACTACCGAATTATCGAATGTCTCATCAAGCTCATATAGGTAATACACTAGTAGTAGGGAAAGGACCGATCTGGTCGCATTGAGGCTCTTTTGTGCGAGGCTGATGACGTCACATCTGATGACGTCATGGATAATGTCACTTCCGGTACGAGGTCACGTCCGGATCAAAGGCCAAAGAGCATTACCGGTTACGTGACATCCGAAGATGACGTGACTTCCGGTGTCAATTGAAGCATGCGCAGTCGGTCAGTAGCAGAAATTTGTGTGGACGTTTTGGGGTCGAGATGGGCCATCCCTGGTTTAAATGGGTCGTATGAGGTGTCATTGAACCGCCTTATAATTTCCATAGGTCTACGCCGTGATTCGCTGCCCTGGATGAACACATTTTTATCGTTGGCTGCATTCGGTTGCATTGTTCTTCTCACTGAAAACGACATCGAACAATCATACATTGTTTTTTTAGAAGGAAAATCTCATCACCCTTAGTCCTGATTCTTCTGACAAAGCCGAACCATGACAGTTTCGAATGCAACGTTGGTTATCTTAAGACGTGCAACATTTTGTTCTCTGTACCACGGCTGATGCAAGAACAGCTATGAGCTAATTAAGTTGTGATCAATTGGCTAGGTGGAGACGTTACGGTTATGTTCAGCCCCCTTCCCCTTCCCCAGCCTCAATCATTGAGCTCATTGGCCCAAGACTACCTTTGAATGAAATTGAGGGCTGTTGCTGGTGCCGTTTAATTTACAGTAGTTGAAAGTGTCTGTCAAGGATATGTCGATTATTATAGCTCGCATGTACGAAGAAAGGCAAATTTTTGTGACAGCTCATTTTATTGTACTCTTTGGGAAATTTTGTTGTCTATTTTAGTAGCAGGTGGAACCAAAATACAGATCCAAATTCTCATATCACAATACCAAATAGCAATACAAAAATACCAAATTGTTCCACGAGGACGCTAATTTGGTTCTATGTGGAACCAAATATCCCGAAGAGCAAGGAATAACCGCGATTTGTGAGAAAGTAAGCGTCATGGGTAACAAACTTGTCCGTTTAGATATGTAGTCAGTCGCAAATATCGTTAAAGAGCCTAAGGCATTCGGAAATTAATAGTTTATTCATGACATATTCTGGATTTTAAAAAAACATGTATGTAGAACACACCGGGTATGTATTCTTTTCGTTGGTCTATGGAGCACATCGACCTTTTTCCGAGTTTTCCGGGGTTTTCTGTATATCTTGCATTATTTTATGCAAACAATTCCTTGTTTAACTCTACCAGGCCAGGGGGAGGGACATTCGCCACCCCCAGCCCCCGCCACCAAACTTTCTGCGATTCAGAACTGACACTCTGTGAATTTGTAGTGTATCATATTATGGTCATTTGGAGCCTATCTGCATAACCTCCAGAGCAGACGATCACGGGTAATCTATCATGCAATTTTTGAAAAATTTACATGAATCAAAATTTTGCACAATTTGATAAAAAAATCTACCAAGAAAGTTTTTTTTGAAAAAGCGGCCATCTTGGATTTTTTTAACATTTTGTTGTACAGGTTGACAGAAAGGTATAGTGTGGTAAGTTTCAGTCCCTTTATCTAAAGGGATCAGAAAAATAGTTGGGGGAGGGGAGAGGTGAAATTCCCTCCTCCCCCCCCCCCTTAGGCCTGGACAGGTCCTAACCATCCCAGGCCAGATAAGGTTAACACAGAATTTCTTCAGATTTCTCGCATTCTTTGTAACGGTGAAAACCTTTAAACCACGAAGTAAAGCTAGCAACCGCAGTGTAAAGGTTACTCCGAGGTTTAAAGGATTACTCGACGATTTAAAGGTTTACTCTGCGGTTTATACGGTATAAATTTTTCCAAGTCATTTATGACGACGTTACTAGAAATGACAAAAATGTAAAGAAAACATCTGATAAGACTAAAGTCTATTTCTACAAAATAGGCGAATATGGAATAGGTCTTTGGATTATGGACGCGGATATTCTCTAATGGACGACGGCTGGATTATGAATGACGGACTAGACGCTTGTAATTTATACACACCTGGTCAGGTACGGTACTCAATATAATCCATTAATTTCGCAGGTGTGCCATATATGAATGCAGTAATCAGATGCATGTAGATGCCGTGGACATTTTTATTTTGCATTTATGTTATGTTTTATTTATTGATTATTTTTTTAATGATACCAGATGCACCCCTTTACAGTTAATGTGAAAAAAAATTAAAACATATTTTATGGTATCCCTTATGCAAGCAAATGACCGGGTCCTACTTCAAGAACGGCGAGTCAGCTTGAAATGTCCTGAGAGATCGTTCACAATATCCAGCATTCGGAAGATACGGACCGAATATGAAAAGACCCTGAGCATTATATTTGCATATCATAAAATATTCTAATTTCGCCCCGACTATATGAGAAGTAGTAAGTAGCACCAGCGGACAAGCGTGTTCATTTTAGAGTAACATTAATTATAACACTAATAGAGATCTCCGACATGACAATTTCCACAACATTTACTGATGTCAGAAACGTGATATACATTTTCATGAGATATCTCAATACCTCGTGTTTCTTTCTGATTTCGCAACATTCACAACACGTTTCCAGTCTCGTTGACCCCTGCCAAGAGGTTTTCTCGATGTAGTCCCTCTCCTTAAGTCCCCGAAATCTGTCAAATCTTCGTCGATGATGGTATTCAGTATGACAATAAGCTCTGCATAGCCATCTGAAGAAATAGTTTGGAGAAATAAATTGCAGAACAAATAAAGTGGATGTTGTACGACCACAGGCGTCTGATCATAGATTGTAAAATATCAGTAATTTTTCTTCAAAATTGTAGGCTAGCTAATTTTGAGCTATTATAATATCCAAGTTGGAATTATTTTGCTAATACTATTAACAAAACAATAAACATGTTATTAACTATCATTTTTAATATTATAAATTTTGATCTATACTTCGAGTAGAGTATATTTCCAAGTATATCCATATTACTAGCAGCAACAATACGGTATTTTAGTATTACTGAAATATTTTCTTACCTCGAAAAACCACGACCTTGCCGCAGTAAGGTTTCGACCCAGATTTGGTACTTCCCATGTTCAGAGGCCAATTCACTACGACATCTCTGTCAAAGTTCAAGTTCGTCGTCTTCGTCGACATCCATCCAAACAGTCTCACCGATCTCCATCTCTCCATGCTACGCAAACTCGAAGATTGCATATTTCATGATTGTGGATAGTGATTGAAATAGTGATTGATTGATTGAAATTGCAGTTTAAGAGCCGCTTCCCATACGGATTTCGCAGCCCATCAACTCAATGTTTATTTTAATTCCACGTTACATTTCTCATTTCATTTGTGATGTTTACAAGCGCTATATTTTAAAATATAAAGATAAATAAATGAATAAATAAGTAAATAAATAAATAGATAAATAACAAGGAGAGTGCGGAATGAAATATAAATAGAAGAGAAGAATTGACTGTAAAAGTTCGTCGGTCAGTTTTTGCTTAGGTTATTGGTAAATATATCTTCAGTATATATTGTAGTCGCGTGGGGGATTCCTTTGTCTTTGTACCCCTTCATACACACAAAGCCGTCCAGAAAAAACTGGGAGAACCATAGGCGGGTTCTTCCAGAAATCTGTGCCTGTAACAGTGCATGGAGTGCGTAAGGGGTCATGTCCAATCGATCGGGGCGGTTTCTCGATAAACGAGTAAAACCGATAAATATCTCGTCTCGAAGGGTCCCGGTTTATCTCTATCGATTGTTGTCCCGGTTTGCTCCCGGTTTTCTCTCGAAGTAAAAGTCCATCTCGATCCCCCTCGAAATAAATCAACTTGCTTCGAGAATGGAATCGAGATGCCTTCATATGAAGGTTCGAACCATTCGGAAGATGCTCGCTCTATATGTACTTCTATGTGGCAGCGAGACTAATCTCGGCGAGTACATATGCATTAAGCCATGGATAATGAAGTACCTTGAACATGATTCTTTAAATATTATTTTGTTATTCCGTCAAGAGATCTGTAGTCGCTTACTTGCTCTGACAGCGCAATTTTGATGTATGGAAAGGTAAAAAAAACATCACCAATTGAATTACACAAGTTTGCTCATTATTATTCAGTGAAAATCATTTCGAACCTATTTTAGAATTCGAATCACTTTATCAGATATGTCCAGGAACTGCGAATTGTAATAAACTCTACAAGTCTGGAATAAAATTCCATATGTTCTTCTGAAAGTATATCAGAATGGGAGGTTTTGCTTCATATTACTTATTTGATAGAATCTTGACTTGAAAAATTATTGTACCACGCCTCGTCAAAGATTTCCTCGGTTTTCAGAAATACAGCAGCTTTTAAGACCACAGGAGCGGCTGGTAATGAATTGGAAACCGGATATATAAACAAAAACGCGCGATCGAAGTGTTCCAGCATTTCAGATAAGCTTTTCACACTGACAACACGTGGTATTGTTGTAGTGAAATGTAAACGAACATTGATTTAAAGCCTGATTGCAGTCTGAATTGGGTGTTAATTACTTTCATTTCCCTCTCTCTATTCACTGTTATGCCGATGGTTTCCACAGACCGACTGTGGTGTGAATTATCAACACCTCCTGATCCAGTTGTCGCTATCATTTTCGCTAACCTCTACCAGGCAAGCTTATATCAGAAATAAACTTTGTTGATATAGTCACCTTACTTGAATTATATTTCAAGACTGTAATTCTCAGTAAAATAGAATCTGCAATGAATAATATAAATTTATCAAACGAATTACACACCCTTTTTTTCTGTGTTATTCGTTGCCACAGACAGGCACTATCGTGATCTAAGTCACACATGGTCAATAGCAATAATTAATTAGGTACATAAATAAATCAGTTAATAAGTAACTAAATATTATAAATAAAGAAATATTAGTATAATTAAAGCCGATTGTGAATGTTTGATATAACCTCCAGTCTTCTGCCCCTGCTAGAAAACCGGACGGTTAACATTCTTTAATTAGGGTTGGAAATAAGGGAACACAATCTGATCGGTGCTCATTATTAGGAGCTTTTAATTTGATCAGTGAATTGTCTATGTTATCGCTATGGCCTTTTGATTGGTTAGTGTCCAAATTTGATCAGTCATTTCTGATCACTGACCCTTATTTCCGCTCCTGTAAAATAGTTTCGACTCTATAAGCGTGCTACATTTATTTACATGAGCAGACTCGAACGCGAACTGAATTCTTGGAAATCCCCACCCCCAGTTGAAATCCTGCCTATATTAAGATGGGCACCGCCCAAGTCAGAATCGCCAGTGATTTTCATCAAAAATCACCAGAAATTTTCATCAAAAGTAGGCCAGCTCAGAACTTGTTGGTAACAGTCTCCTAATGCGCCTTCATTCCAAAATAAATAACGATCGCCGATTTAATTTTACAATTTTTTAATTAAAGGAAACAGATTGAATAATATAGGTTCAGTAGATTTCAAGCTTTACGTGTGAAAATACATTTACATATCTTTAATGGTTTTCAGTGCCCTTGTCCAAGATCAAAACAACTTTTTGAATCGCATTATTTTCCCAACAATACAACAAATTTTTATATATAGTACTATAGTAGAAAGGTAGCATTTATGTAGTTTACGGTAATTCAACTCAAGACCAGAAGTTAAGATTAACCTTAGTAATAGGGCCATGTGTGTAGGACAGTGTATTTTAGCCGTGGGTAATTTGACCTGAATTTGAAGCCTGCATGATGTGGCCAATGTGAAATAGGATGTATACACGTTAAAGGCTACAGTTCACAAATATCTATAACAATATACTGAAGTGTTAATTATCAATCTAATTTTAATCAGAATTATTTCAGATCAGAACTTGCTGGTAACAATGCCCTAATGCACGTTCATGCCAAAAATAAAGATTCTAATGTCAATGGTTCTCCTTATTTTGCCGACGAAAGGATTCGTATGGACTCACTGACTCATTACCGGACAATTTGCGATCTGTAGCCTACTTCGTAGGAAAATTTGGTCTTTAGTTTCTTGGTGTAACCATATAATATTAAATGGTAGAATAATATTCAGTCGATTTGTTGTCAGCTAGTATACCTTGTTTACAAGAGGAGGTTTAGGATTTAATATAGAAGCCAACGACAGAGGGACATTTAAGTTTTTGAGCTCGTTTTCCAGTGTGCGGCGATAGGGGTCATGTTTTGGGCATTTGAGTGGAAAATGTTCTATCGTTTCTTCTTCGTTGTTGCATGAGGTGCACATTGGTGACTTTTTTTATTAGCATAGAGAGGTGTGATATACTATGATTGTCTTTTTGAATTTGGTGCTAATACTGTTATGTGAAAAATGGAATAGGTCTTTGGATTATGGACGCGGATATTCTCTAATTGACGACGGCTGGATTATGAATGACGGACTAGACGCTTGTAATTTAGTCCTGTTTTGCCTAGTCTTAATCTTGTGATGATGCGGTCGTCACGTTTACTGTCTAGCTGGAATCCACAACTCCGTCTTTTCCCCTTATCTAGAATACTATGTAGCAATCTACCCCGGTTTTCTTCGTTCCATTCCTTTCCCCATTTACTATCTATTCTGCTTTTAGTGATGGAATTCAGTTCTTTGGTTGGTAGTCCTATCTGCACGTCAGGTGCAGTTTTGGTGGGGCTGTCTTTGGCTGTCCTATCGGCAGCTTCATTTTCCCTAACGTTCACGTGGGCGGGAATCCAAGCTAGAATGGCGCCAATGTCATTGTCTCGTATTTGTGTTCATACAATTTCTATTTCGTGTATGAGGTCAGGTCTGCTATTGGAGTTCTCTATAGATATCAGTCCGCTGAAGGAATCGCTAAAAATAACGGTGAAAACCGGTCGGTTCTGAAGAACCCATTCGAGGGCCTTGATTATGGCGACTAATTCAGTAGTGTATACAGACATATTGTCTGGTAGTTTGAAACCTTTGTGAATGCGGAGTTCTGGTATAACGAATGCAGAACCTGTATTGTGACTTGTGTTTTTGGAGCCGTCTGTATATATTTTCAGGCAATTTTTCCAATGTGTGTCAATATATTCGAGGGCAGTGACCCTTATATGTTCTGGGTTGTCCTGTTTGGTGATGTAGCTATGTATATTCGTGTCCACGTGAGGTGTGATTAGTTGCTTGGTGGTATATTGACCTTGTCAATGTCAGAGATACAAGATATAGGAATGTCGTGTTCTTGGAATAATCGTTCTATCGTGTAACCGAGTGGTGCGAAGTCTTTTCCCCATTTTGTTTTTAGGTATTCGTATTCAGTTTTTGGGTCAAAAATTTTGTGGCATGGGTGGTTATCGCCCTTGGCTATTGTTTTCATTGACAGCTCTTCTCGTCTTAAATGTAAGGGTTTTTCATTGGTTTCTATTTGTAGACTACATAAAGGAGTTCCTTTTTTAAGGCCGAATACAGGATGCTGTCTATTCTTTTTAACTGGATCTTGCATGCTGATTGGTAGGCGATTGAACCGTAGTCTATTTTGGATCTTATGAGTGTTTGATATAATTTGATTAAGCTATGTTTATTGGCCCCCAAGTTGGTACCCGATACGCACCTCATAAGGTTCAGGTCTTTGTTACACCGAATAATTAATTGGTCGATGTGGTCGTCCAAGTGAATTTTCGGTCGAAGATCATACCTAGGTATTTGACACTATTCTTAAACTCGATTTTCTGGCCTCCTAGTGATAGCGTGATGTCTGTGTTTTGTTTATTTGAGAATAGTACACCGGTAGTTTTGACAGCTGAAAATTGGAATCCCCATTTTTCGGTCCAGCCGCTAACTGTATTTAGTACCTTTTGCATTACACTTGTTAGTTTTCCTATTGAGCCAGCAGCTTTCCACATGGCAGCATCATCAGCAAAAAATTATTGTTTAATTTCATGATGTTTTTTCAATTTCGTTGGCCAGGCCATTAATCAGGATGTTAAAAAGGATGGGGCTTATGACGCTGCCCTGTGGTGTGCCGTTATCTAGCTGGTGGTCCATGGATATGGTGTTACCAATATGAACTTTGAAGTTTTGGTCATGAAGGAAATTTTTTATCCAGTGTTGTATCCTTCCCTTAATTCCTAGGTTGTTTAATTGGGTGATAATCCCGTCCTGCCATACAAGGTCAAATGCCTTTTCTATATCCAAGAAAATGCCTAATGTATATTGGTGTTTGGCGTTACCCTTTTTGATTGAGTGTTGGAGTCTGGCTATGCGGTCTAAAGTGCTTCTTTTTTTCCGAAAACCGCTTTGTGTTTTGCTTAATAGGTTGCTGCATTCTAGGTGATATTCAAGTCTATTTTTGATATTGGTTTCCATAATTTTGCATAAATTTGACCTGAGGGAGATCGGCCGATATGACTTACTGTCTGATGGGTCTTTACCAGGTTTTGGTATTGGGATGATTTCCATTTGTTCGGGAGTTGTTTGGTCTTCCAGCTCACTTTCCCTTGAATGTTTTTTATTTTATTCCATACTTTCTTTGAGTTAGTTTTCGTATCTATAGTGTTGCAAAAGTCTTCCCAGCATCTTGATTTGGCTTCTTTGACGCTTTTTCCTGCTATTCGTTTCAGTTCCTTATATTTTTCATGATCACTCTGGAGCCGACTCTTTTTGAATTTTCTGAGTGGTTTTTTCTCTGTCGCGATTTTTGAAATAGTGGACGGCATCATGCATATTTATGACAAATTCAACTCGACGTCTCGCTGTGTCTGACAACACCTACTACCGGGATTAAAATGGCCGCTTGTGGTTCAGTTACCCGGATGTCGAATTCTTGCCCTCTCGAGCATGTCCGTGCCCGCACAAAACCGGTTTGAAAGGCCGGCGCAATGATATGTAAAACAGATATCGGTATGTAATATAGTATACCGCGAATAATATATTTTTTAATAAAAGCAAAAAAAAATCATCAGAAACGATAAAAAATAAAACAGAATCTTCAGTGTAGTATGAGCGTATAGCGTTGTCCCAGTCCGAGGACGAGACTCAAATAAAATGGACTTGATTCTGATAAATCAACAGTATTTTCGTACGGCGTACCGTTTACGTTCGGGAATCAGTTTTCAATCACATAGATCTCACAAATTCCGTTTAAAATTATATCATTGCAGACATGAAAGTTTGAGATTTTAAATAAAATCTATTCTTGTGTTTGTTTTCTAGATACGTGTACGATATTATTTTCGCAGTATTTGAGATTGATTGAAATTGTAGTTTAAGGGCTGCTTTCCCATACGGATTTCGCGGTCTCAAAGTTTTATTTTAATTTCACAGTACATTTATTAGTTCATTTAAGATATTTACAAGCGCTACATTTTAAAATAGATAAATAAATAAAAACCTAGCAATATATATATATATTAAACACCATGTAGTTCTGAATGTTGTGATTTACAGAGTAGGTTGATAGAACGATTACTGGTCATTATCGAAATTCTATTGATTCAAATAGTATTTTCTAAAAATAATATTCTTTTTGTTTCAGGATAATTTGTACAGCAGCAGACCTATGCTGTGTTAGAACGCAAAGCCACAGTGATGAATTAAGGATTTGTGTATATATATTGTGTAGGCCAGGGCAGGGAATAAATTTGAAAGGCATGGTGGTTCCTACCACCCCAACAGGTCTACTGTTGACCCTGTATGATTCGTATTTTAGGAGGAATTTTTGAAGAAGATTCAGTCCTGGAGTTCAGAGAGCATGATGGGCCTTCACCAGAGAAAGATTCAGATGATTCGGATGATGTATCTCACTGTCATATTATTTATTATCATCCTTCTGACATTTCATTCCTATTACAATGATATTATACGTAGCTTCCGATTAATTAAGCTAGACTGGGCATCTGCCATGGGATTCAAGAAAATTTGTGACATCGTGATTGCTAACACTGGACTAACTGTTAAACTGTTAACATTGTCACAGTGAATGTTTTGGTAATGTGTTCCATGAAGATTTGTTTAATATAATGTATAATAATTTTAATATAATTTATGCAAATTGATATTGATAAATTGTTATAAATTTCTTCCAAATAACATTCCCTGCATGATGGTACAGATGTGACGAGGGGTCACTTTCTCCTGTTCATCCTGCCATATATACTACGACATAAGCTCTCG
>JAVTVY010032631.1:0-13606 GCA_036873755.1 Hanleya hanleyi
TGAATTGTGGCAGGGATGGCCTACCATAACATATGCCTATTCATTGCGTCTGTCTCCATGTGTCAGGACACTAGGACATTATTTTGACGGACACATTTTTTTCCAGATGTTCTCGATTGCTTCTGTGCGTTATTGAGAGAAAGCGAGGGAATAAAATATCACTCAGTGAAATCAATGACAATTGTTCGTCGCGATATAAAAGCCCGTTGGACAGACTGAACAAATGATGGATCCATCATCGGTAGCCAGGCTATCAATAATTGAAGAAAACCCTTCTTTTATGTCGTTGTTAGGCCCAGAATCTCCAATTTGGTACAAAATAGAGATGTCAATAAATTCCAGAGAGATAAATGATTAACATGTGACCAAAGACATTTTCTTCCAGATCGATATGATTAAAGTCCTTATTTTGCTCCCCACTATTTTGTGGAAATGTGTTGAACGTTTGCATTTCCCAAAACCAGGCATGATATGCAGGTGACGAGGTGCTACATATTCCCCCAAAAATCCAATTTCGCGAACAATCTTATTTCCGGCGGATGTCTGCCGGCGAAGAAAGCCCGGCTGAATTGACTTACAAGCGCCTTACGGCATACAACTACATGGGTTTTGTAATATATACACCCAATAGAGAGATTTTCTTTTAAACGCCAGATCAGACACAACCCAGCGATAGACAGTCCTACTAAGTGGAGAATATTTGAGGCGATAAACAAAATACCTTATGCATACTATCAGCATAAAATTCAATTCGAGAATAAAATAAGAAATTATAGAAACGTATGCTTCTTTCTCGCAAGATAGTTTTTTTAATTATGCCATTCGAACCCCACGATGTTTCCGACAAGCATATATTCATCCGAACACATTTTCAAATCGCTTTCATGAATGAAAAGGGGTATACGCCACGTTTCGCAACTGGTGTCCAATTAACCTCTGGGCTAGGGGGCGTTTGATAGTCATGAGTTTTATATCTCCACTGGGTTCATATAAACTGTAACAATCCAAGCGTGACTGAGATGCCTAATAATCTACAAAACGATTTAAAGATTTATTTGGGTACAGAGTTCTGATCAGTGATACTAATTTTATCTGAATAACATTGTGATGCTTTCCTCTCATCAATGGAAACTGTTGACCACGGCTCTCTAACAGAAAACCATATTGACCTTTTCTATATTTTAATCCATTCTAACTGTCGTACGATAAAAATATTCCGATTATTGACGTGGAAATTATTTTGTGGCCGAAGACTGAATAATGAATGTCGGATCTGAAGTGCATATCTTGTATAACTGCATCATAGGATGAAAGATCCTACCATCATCCCTAGTCATGGCTCGTCCATCAAATCCGTGCCATGTCGGATATCTAGCCATATCGATTACGAGCTAGTTGATTCGGAAACATTTCGGAGCGCATTCGTGGCCTCATGACCTACACGAATATGCCCATATTTGAGCGGATTAGGCACAAAGTAAGGTATTGTATATTTTATCCCCTCTGCTTGTTTTCAATTCACATGGTAGGTATCTGTCGTTGTTTTGACTTGAGAGGCGCCACCATGTGGTCTCCCTTGAGGACCTCAAAGAATTTATTCTCCAGCTTTTCTCCATAAGAACCCGGCCTTCGTCCAAATATATCGAGATGCCACGACGGTTGCGCATTGCCCCAAAATGACGATGCTCCTACATTCCACTTAACCTAGCCTCTCCACCGTACAGCGCACTAATCTGGAGTACGTTCTATAGAACAGTGAAATTGCAAAATCTTCCCCCAAGCTATTTGAGACGCACATCACCACAGAAGCCGCTTCGGTTTGGTGATAATTTCCATGAGATTTCGACCATGTATATCAATATAAATTTGAATTTAATTTCCTCAGACAGAAGGACGTTGCACAAAGTTTATACAAAGTTGTCGGGGTTTACTATACAGAAAACGAAAGCATATTAATAGACTATTATATATGATGTATCTCATTACATGCAGTTGATCTAGCAACTAGTGGACATCAAACAAATTAGCCGGAAACGATAAAGCGGTCATACAGTGAACCTAACGATTGGTACCGACGAAGCGCGAAAGCGATAAGATGATTTCGCTAGTGGCCGAGTCATTAGCTGTGATAAACACGCGGTATTAGCCTAGACATCGTGATAAACACGCGGTATTAACCTACACATCGTCATATCCAACACATAAAGGAATCATGGTATTAGTCCAATCCTTATCGTACATGAAATGCATGTGTCTGTGGACGGTGTTTCTGGGAGTCTTTCACTTTTGCTTTCCCGGCCCCAAGGAAACAAACTCCTGCTATCAATAATTGGTTTCTTCAGGAACTCGCAAATATATATGGTACATGGATGAAACCAAAAATTGCCCAGCCGGATCTAATTTTACTTCTACCGCGCATGTTTGTGCCCCTCTTCCAAGATAAGGGTAATTGATGGAAAGCAAGTTGTAAAACATATGTACTGCAATGAGAAAAGTTGTTAAGGGAAATATTTTGAATTGGACAGTGTATTGTGCAAATTTCCAGCTTGCTGATAATGGCCATGTCCATGTGTCTTGATGAAACACCAGATGAACCCCTATTCATTATATTTCTCGAAAGACCATTTAGGCATGATGAAGAAATGAAATTTCAACTTCTTAATTGCGAGAGTTTATGGTAGTTTGTTTGTGCAAAACACAGAGGAAATATGTAAGCGCCATTTCTGCTTTCGACGTCGTATTGTGGGATAGCTGTGTGTTTCAAAAACGCAGCTCTCTCACACGGCTTGTATTGGCCTGTGGACGCTTCCAGGAACTCTTAACCCTAATGGCAAGTCATTCTTGACGGCGAGAATACATTTTGGTAAATTGTAACTGAATTGGGTTGGTTTATAAAACCTGCTAGCACAGCTTAATAATGGATGCACAGAGCAGATATTAGAATATTCTAATATCTTTATATATCTATTTCATAAACCAGACAACTGTGATGGATTGAGAATTGAAAATAATAATCCGATAAAGCGCCTCGCTGGAGGTTATGCCACCATAAGCCATAATCTGTCTGGACATTTTGATGCGGTAATGGCTCGGTTAAATATCAATAGTAAAACGGGAAATATCAACCGTCCTCCTGGCACATCATTTTGGATCGACCCATATCAGATGTCCTAAATCGATAGTTATATATCTCCTACTAAAGCACCAGGCAAACATTATTTTTGACATTTTGATCCTTTATCGTTCCAACCTTATACAAATAGCCATTTCTCGTCCATCTAAGACAGTATTCGCGTGACATTTTCATGATTATACTCACCATATCTCAGCTATCATCAAGTTAAATGACGTATAGGCTGATACAATGTATGAAGATGTATTTCCAATTCAGTTACTTTTGGTATTAAAGTGATGGATACATATCCTCAGATATAACAGCACAGAGACACTAGCTGCACGTATACTGATATGTATAGCACTTAAGTTACATGTGCTAGCCAAATCGATGGCGTTCGAAGATTCACTGTATACTTCCCGCTATAATTACGTAAACCTGAAATTGCTTTCATTGATCGGTGCCTATCGTAATATCTTCTAAATACAATTAAGTAATACTTCTCAGGCTACATTACTCCTGCTAGCAAAACGTTAATTGTTTCCTGTGCCTCACATCCAGGGTGGGTAAAAGCAGTTCATCAGGTCAGTCCATTATTTCGTCCTTGCCCGTATTTTCTAGATTGCTCTATACACGCTGCTGCTCAGGAACCGCCGCCATCGTCTCGGTACGTTTTCATAGTTCCTTACTTTTTTCGAGTATATCGACGAACCTACCAAGTGTCGGCCATACTGATAATGAAATCTCCCGATTGCCCGTCACCTCCCCCATCATCCACTCCACGCATCACCTCTGAGAATCTTCCATCAGTCCCGTCAAGTTTATTTTTTCTCCACGCGACTTCAGTATCCCCCATCTCCCTTGTAATTCCCCAACTTGTCATGCAGATTCGAGTATCCTATAGTTTGCCTACCCCCGCAAGCTTGCCATTATTGAACTATGCTCCATAGTGCAAAGTCTTATTACATTAACCTTTGAAGTATACACATATATGTATCATTCGGTCATCTGTGTGCGGGAAATTATAGCGAGATGTGTTGCGTTGTCATCAGAACGTACGTCTATATCTCAGAATTGAATTGCTGATGAATTAGTATATTGATACTACGGATATGATCGGGCATCGTGTGGAGAATCCGCTATGCGGTAGCAGAGAACAGCGATATATCTTTGTCCCATTTATTACGTCCGGGTCATATTAGATAGTGCACATATCTCTACATATGCTTCAGGGTACCCGCCGTTTGATCAATGACGCACTTCCCATAAGGCAGCTGAATGGGGATCTATCTTTACAGTATATTTGTCTATGATACTGACCTGTCCACATGAATATCTACAATAAAGGCGTGGCTGGTTGTTCCCGGATAGTGTGTGGCCACTGTATATCTCAGCAACGCTTTTATTCATACAAGTTGACGTTGTATCATGCAAAGACAGTATCTAGGTGTCGGGTTATGTTAGGGCGAGGAAGTGTGAGGGTGGGCGGGGGGAGGGGGGGGGAGAGGTGTAGATTAATCTGTTCCTTTCTCTTGCCATCCCTTTATAAGTACATGTAGTTACTTGGATGTCTGATATACTCTAATATGAAGGTATCTTTTCCTGTCATCCTTTGTATTTACTAGAAAGTCTGATTTACTCTAATATGAAGGTATCTTTTCCTGTCATCCTTTGTATTTACTAGAAAGTCTGATTTACTCTAATATGAAGGTATCTTTTCCTGTCATCCTTTGTATTTACTAGAAAGTCTGATTTACTCTAATATGAACGTATCTTTTCCTGTCATCCTTTGTATTTACTAGGAAACCTGATTTATTCATCAATCAAAGTAAATCAAACAAATAAAACCAAACCAAGCAAAAGAAACCTTAGTTTGTTTAGACATATATGCTGTATGTCCATCATTACAGAAATGTAAGAAGTGAGTGAAATAATAAATATCACCTTCTGATAAAACTGACAAAATTCGATTCATGGTCGGGGGTTTGGGAACAAGAAGGACTCTAAGCAGTTGGCAACATTTTATGACATCGATCGACCAAATCAAAGCTCCCTTATCTTGGGTCTGTATCAAAATATCTGCTGTGGGAGTGTCACTTCCCACCCCTTTCTCTCATCGCTCCTACATCCATAGGGCACCACGGGTGCACATGTGACTCATATTGTACTGCTTCATTGATACAGAGCACGGACGATGCATGTACGGCCCCTTTTATAGCGTAGACCAATCCTCCAGCCCCCCCCCCCCCGTTCTACTCGAGAAGTCCAGTATTCCTGTAATGGTTTGTTTGAGTACAGCAATCATTCTAGTAATATACACATGATCGTGGATCGTACAACATCGAAACTTACATGAACGATCGACTACCCCAAATAAAAACTAAATCGCCAAGCATATACGACATACTTTGGTCAGAGCATTCCTCCAGTATGTCAGGAGGATAACTAGCGAGTTTGACAAAGAGTTACCTTAATCTTCTAACCAGACATCTTAATGAGCTGAGTTTCTATGTTTCTGAGCTGCACATTATTAATTGGACGAATATAACGGTGTTAGGGTCTCAAACATATATGAATATTAGTAGTATATAACATGTCCACCATCGTACCTTAATCTGTCAGTCCGTACACTACACAAAGTGATGGATTAGTGTGTTGTCGTGAGAAATGTTTGAAAGCCTACGGTAATAGAGTTCGTAGACCTTTATCGTAGCTCTGAATCCACTGAGGGTTATTCTTAATAAATAGGTGGATCAGTACAACATATACCAGTAAATCATGTTGCTAGGGATCGCGGTCTCCTGTGTCACAAGTTTCGAGAGCGTGTATGATGTGAGTTGCCAAGTCTAGTGCGTCAGTCATTATTCAGCCGTCGTCCGTTAAAGAATTTTTGCGTCCATAATGTAAAGACCTACTTCATACAACAGCATTAGCATCAAATTCAAAGAAAAACAATCACAGTATACATAAAGATAGTCTAGCTTCCTGCAAGATAGAATCGGTCATCAGTTTTCAGTAATGCCGACAAGAATCGCTCTTGATCCATGGGATGTATTTGACCAGAATGCAGTTAGAATATTGGTCTGCGGGTGCCAGGTGACTTCTTGTCAGTACGCGGACATTTTTCGCAGCACTATGGTTTGTTATTTCTCAACCTGAAAATAAAAATATGAACAATTTAACCATCATTTATAAAACTGAACCGATTCCGACAAATTCGTAACTGAATTTTTCCTGTCGCGACAGATAAACCAGAGCAAAATGGCAATTACTGACCACAGAGATCTCTACCATGTTTGCGTCCAGACTGTTCAAACGCTTATAACTTTACTGCCCCCAATGAAACCCAATAACCACTTGGGTGACACGGTAAAATTGCGTACACGTTGGGCACCTAATGATTCTCGGGGTATCCGCCTTTAAATATATGTGTACTTACAAAGGCACGGACAATGTTCAGAACTGGGTTCAGGTCTATAATTGGACATGTTCACACGGAGTGAATTATTAATAATTATATGATGTTTACAGCAGTGTTGACAAATTGGGCTGCAGTGTGCCATGACGCAAATTATTTTAATGACCAAATAATGCTCAGAACGGTTGTCCGCTTGTTTTTTATACGCACGGCTACATGTATCTTGTATCTTTTAACTGCCCATTGTATCCCTACATTCCCTAATACATCAGACAGAAACAAAGGATGGAACGAACAATTTTCCTGAACGACCACTGCTTACTGATTGTTGAATTTCACGCATGTTTGTTGTCTGGGGAAAATGGATACACCGATGATATGAGTGACAAGTTTAATGTTTGTGAGGTCAGATCATCTACTGTTGCACTACATGTATATTCTATCAGCTAGCAACCCTACTGTGTTTTCATGAATATGACTATATGCAGGCGCTTTCAAAAACCGATCCATTCAAAGCCCGTTCCTTCTCATTCACCAAACGCTATATAGACGATCTTCTCGCTGTGGATAATCGCTATATAAATGACGCAGTGAAGGGATATATATCCACCTTCACTGGATTTGAAGGAAACTACAGATAGCCCTACAGGCACATCTTATTTAGATTTCTATCTCTATAAAAATGAAGCGGGCATTCTCTCTCGTCGACTTTATGACAAAAGAGATGATTACAATTTCGATATCGTAAACTATCCCTTTCTGGACAGTAATATTCCAGTGGGACCTGCATATGGCGTATACATATCTCGCTTAGTAGCATTTGCTAGATCCTGTGTTAAATGTGATGATTTTAACCAACGTCACAAAACATTGTTGCCGAAACTTATAGAACAGGGCTATTCCACCAAGCGCCTCCACTCAAAGTTTCTCAAATTTGGCGATACATATCGCATGCTGATAGTAAAATACGAACGTAGCGTGCAAGATCTATGGCGCTACGTTTCGTAACTTGTGTCTAATTCCGCTTAACCCGGGGATAGGGGCCGTATGAACTCATGTACTTCAAGAACCTCATGGTACTCATATGAACAGTCACAATCAAAGCGTGACTGAGATACATCATTCTTTAGATGACGACTTTACAACGAATAGTATGGATTAAGAATACTGATCAGCGATACGGATTTGATATTTTGGGAACATCATGATGTCTTGCCGGCATCATTGAAAACTGTTGACCGCTTCTCTCTTGCAGGAAACAAGCCTATGTTTATATATACTATGATTGTCTTTTTGAATTTGGTGCTAATACTGTTATGTGGAAAATGGAATAGGTCTTTGGATTATGGACGCGGATATTCTCTAATGGACGACGGCTGGATTATGAATGACGGACTAGACGCTTGTAATTTGAACATTACGTATTATGCATTATTCTGGATTATTGTGACTACGCCATTTTTAATTTCGGCGCGGGAATGTTTGTTAATGGACGAACTTTTTCTAGATATCACGTTTGTAATCAGGTATATTTGTACACGACAAATACAGAAATATTGGTTGGCAGCTTTGTACTTTATTTCCACGGTGCATTCATCTTATCCAGTGCACTTTTGGTGTGGTACGGGAGACGCTGACCCAGTGATTGTAAGAGGCCTGTCGGTGGAACACTGGATTCGTACGTGAGAGATTGAGTTGTCGAATACAGCCCGGGAATGTAAGAGTTGGACTTAGGGATATACAATCAGGGAATTCTTCGAGAGAGAGAGGAAATGAGAGGCGTTTATCCAGTAATCGTTCTAGTGTGTAACTAGCGGATATTTCCCTTTAGTTTATTCGGCAGAACATTGGATTAGCAAGGGAGAGATTGTCCCTTCTCTCGTCTTTTATTCAGTAAGACATATGCAGATAAATGAAGTGTGGCAAAATACGTTCTATATGCGTCTATGAACAATTGGCACAGATTGCGTAACCCGAATAACGAAAATATAAAACGGCTGATAACTCTTTTTCTGTCCGTTTCTGACTTCTCGTGCGACTCCGGTTTTAGTGAATCCATCATAATACCATTTTATTGACTATATTTACTCGATGAATAACCATTTTATTCATCGCCTGTATTGAGAACCATACTCTATTGACTTCCCGTGTACAAATGAAGGGCATGTAAACATTTCACCTATGTATACCTTTCCTTGCTAATATCATACTTTTCCCAATGCACGCACGCTGCCCGATTCTGAGCCGTTCCATTTTTTCTCATTACAAATATACATACGATGTTCATAAATCCATTTTCCTCTAGTTAAGTTTTAATGTCGTCATTGCATCCACGTGCAACAGAACTGCATAGCTCTTGTAAACAAAATAAGCAATATAATAAGCCTAAATGCGGATAAAAACACAACACTTCAGATGGGCTTGACAAATTTTATTCAGAGAATAAAATCATCTTCAAAACTAATAACTACAAAACTAAACTACAGGCAAATTGCATATAGGCGACCGAAGGCATAATATCTCCGCAAGCAGCAGAACGCATGGCATAAACAGTGAATATGAACTAATTCGGGGCAATATGGCACATAACGCAAATGCATAAAAAATACAGTGCATAGAACTAGGGCAATGATGCTAGGCCTGCAAATGCATTATGGGGTGGCACAGCATTATCACGAAATGATGCGACTATAAATTCTATGCTCACCAAACAGTCAAATGTATAGAAAAAACATCACAGTCAACCCCAATCCATAGTAGAGTAGTATTTCTAGACAAATTAGGTATAGGTTAGAGATTGGAGAATATTAATGGTGTTATTATGATCAGGCTTCACATATCGAAACACGCAGTCGCTTTTCCAGTCTCCAATGGCACGCACTACTGGAAGCGGAACACCTGCACATATAAGCCATGTCGCTGCCCCGCGACGCAGGCTGTGAGTGCTGTAATCGTGAATAGGCAGCCCTATGAGATGAAACATTTGTTTTAACCGAGCTCGGAATTGCGTAGAGGAGAGGGTGATCAGACGACCCTCCCGAATGTATGAGAAGAGGGGTGCACTCCACGCTACTGGCCCCGATACCAGCAGAAACTTTAGTATCGCAGATGCCGGACACAGAGGATTGCCTGACAAGTACGGGATGGCAACCTCATGAGTCCGCTGCCTAAACTGCACAGTTTTGGTAGCACGTAACACCAAAACAACACCCTCGGATAAGACACGTATATCGGAACGGATGATACATTTCGACGGCTCCTCCGAGTTGGGCGGTACGGTAAGGTTACTGACACGCAATAGACCGAAGAAGCCAGTGATAATCGTCACCCAGAATTGAAGGTCGGTCGTTGTGGACAGGTTAAGGTGCGAAGCGATGTCGCGCAAATGTTGAGGCGTCAGCGGTAATTTGTAGTTGGTTCCCGAACCTTTGACACGTTTAACACCATCCAGAACATGTTTCAGGCGCCAATTATTTTGCCCAGGGTCCTGAAGTCCAGCATATCGATGTGCAAGACGCACCACATTTAAATACTGTTTGATCGTAGCCACCCTCTTGTTGCGTGCCAAATACGAGGCGTAACACAGGAGGACATTCGTGGAAATCTGTACCGGAGGACAGCCCACACGCATACAGAAAGTAAGGTAGCACTTTAATTTACAGGCATAGGCACGTCTGGTGGAGGGGGCCAGGGCATTAGATTCCCAAAATGTAGTTTCTCTAGCAAGGTCCTGCAGTAATTTTGCCACGTCCGGATCTGTTGAGATAGAAAACACATAGCAGCCTCAGACATGTGAAGGGGTAACCAATATGCTGGCGGGGTGCCCCAGCCAAACTGTTTGAACAAAGTGTCCGTAAATCGTTTTATCTGCCCAGGTGCATGTAGGCGTGAGATTGCATCGGCTAATACGTTTGAAGTCCCCGGGTAGAACAGGGCGGTTATCGTAAAATCATATCGAATGGATAACAAACTAAGGTCCGATAAGAGGGCTAAGCCTGGCGGGGAGGGAGTGGTGCCATTGTTAATCATCCCCACTGTGCCAGAGTTATCGGAGTATACAAACACATGCTTGCCCCTACAGGAGTCCTTCCCGCGATCAGCTGCGAAAACAACCATAGCAAGTTCCTTTACATTAATATGGGCAGATGTTAATGACGGCTCATCGAGGTGCCAGACACGGTAAGTCCAATCGAAATCACAGAATGCTCCCGCTGCGATAGGACATGCATCCGTAACGACACTCACTATAGGCCGGTGATCCCATATCATTTTATAGTTACTTGTTGTTTGTAGAGCACATAACCATCACTGAAGATCTGGAAGGATTTGAGTTATTCGGGCCTTGTGATAGGGGGCGCGTAGACAAGTCAATAAACTATATACTGACCGTGAATGAAGGCGACCCCAGTCAATAACATTACACGCCCATGTTAATTTCCCTGCCAATCTTTCCAGCTGTTTACGCGTAGCTCGACGTCTACGAGAAAACGTGCGAAGCTCTGTAATGAGTTTCTGCAATTTGGAAGGGTCCAGAGATAGCCGATTACCCACAATGTCTATTTCTATACCCAGAAAAGTCAAACACCTACAAGGATCGGCTACCTTGGTCCAGTTGATCTTAAATCCAAGCGAACGAAGGAGTGAAATAAGCGTGTTGTAGGCAGTCAGACATTCATCAAAACACGAAGCATAGACCAAAATATCATCAAGAAATGCAACACACGTAAATCCACGCCGATGCATCGTGCGGCACACACTTTGGGTGAGACGGTGAAACACTGTGGGGCGTTTACGTGCTTCGAAACATAATCTCGTGTCGATAAGATACGACGGATCAAATTCACCAGAAAATGTCCACTGAAGACCGGTATAATCATAATTAGATGGGTGGATACCCACCGCACGGTAGGCATTCTTCAGGTCAACTTTAGCTAAATAATATCCGGGTCCAATGTCATCGAGCACCCCTTTGACAGTTTGATAAGTTTGCTGATCATTTGTCGCACAATCGTTTAAACCAGCCCCCGATGGTCTGCTAGCATCGTGTATCAACCGGATATTGCCATCAGGTTTCGGCACAGCACCCAGGGCGCTAATAATACGGGGAGGAGAGTTAACTTTGATATAATTGTTTTCGTTTATCTCGCTCTGAAGTGCTTCTTCAACTTTGTCCTTTGATGCATAAGCGGATGCGGAGTTAGGGGTATAGGTTTTCTGTGGGATTATTTCATTGTCATCGACTAAAGAAAATCCGTTCTCGATCCCGTCTAGCAAAAAATCCCTGTCAGGGTCAAATTCTAGTTCCGATTCCCAGACTGAAAAGCACTGTGTGACAGGAGACGGGTTGTAAGTATAGCCTATACGCTCGCTCCGTTTTTTGCTGGGAATGGATTCTTATGGTGGTTGAAATCGTTGTGAGTTGTCGAGTAGCACGTAGAACACACATGTGCATAATTACACACGACCATAGTGCAACCATGGCGACCATTGAACTTGCCGCATACAGGCTTGCCGCTCTGGGGGTCGTATTTTGATCGGTTCGTTGTGGGAACTTTGACTCCCCCGCGTGAATTCTGAGGCCCCGAATTCCTTTGAAAGAGAGTGGATGATCTATCCGTTCTGGGGCGTAACATCGCTTGCATTAAGAATGTATTGTCTGAGTCCCAAGCAAAGTTGTCCCGGTATTGTTGCCGCCGAAATTCCAGGTCATAATTTAAGACCGAGTGCCAGTCAAAAACTTGTGCAAATGTTGCCACTTTAGTCATGTAGCCATTGTAAGCAAGGAGTGTGTCCGTTGAGCAGTTATCTTTCATCACCATCTCCTGTAGAATTTTTGTGGACCCTTCCATATATTGGGCTATGATGAGTTTATCGTGAGGAATTTTGTTGTCCTTTATTTTAACCTCAAAATCATCCATAGTGAGATTCTTGGAGTCGGCAGAAGTGAGAGGAGATAAGGTCACAAAATCACGCACCAAACGCAATGGGGAATTGTTACTGGCAGGTGCTTTGGACAGAAACTGCGATAAGAGATCCAACATACCGTCTGGCCCCGTGTTATTGGATGTCGCCGCCATATTGGATTGTCTATGTTGATCGATGTTTGAAGTTGAAGCCACCTGTTGTAAAAGCTGGAAAACATCGTTTGATACCAGCCCTGCTGTCCCTTCGTCACGCTGGGTAGTCGGCACTGGGTGTGAAGTAGGGATTTGTGAAGACTGGGCCTCCGTATTTCCGCCTTCGCGAATGCTCCTTTGTTCCGTCGTTGTTGCTGTTGAACCTGTCACGTCACTCGAGACAAAGCCGTACCTCTTGCAGGGCGTCTTGGAGGAGAAGCCGCTGGCCGATCGGAAGATCGAGAAAAGTCGACTCTACCAGAGCTGGGGACAACAGTTTTAAACTGTTACCGGTGTCAAATCCTTTATCCGCTAGAGCACTGATCGTTGCTGTTTGCAGGCCGAATTCGTTTTTCCATTCATCCACGTCGAACGCCCGTTCCCGAGCCCCTTGCTCACTGCGAGTACGGGCCAAATTATCGTTTGAACCCATGGTAAACGGCAGATATATCACAGCAGATGATCGTTGAAACGAAGACAATTTAACGCGGGATGATTTGAGAATTAACGGCAGGTAAGGCAGACATATTAAGCTTAGCAAGGAAAACGCATTGTAAATAAAGAGTCTACTCGAATGCACGCGTTTAAAAACAGGCGACTGCAGCGCCCCCAGTCGGTAATATGATAAGCATGAAAAGCGGCCCCCGTGACATGTTGAGTTTTACGGCAACTATCAAGTTTATCACCTCTGTCAACTCTGTTATCTTCTCATTCCAACTTAACAAATGAACCTAGAAATGTTGTGATTGGCCTTTTCTCTCCGCACATCATCATGACCTGCTGACATCGTTGAAAATTGTTGACCGCTTCTGTCTTGTGGGAAACCATCTTGTGGTTTCATTATTTATATTTCATACGTCGCATTTGGGATTGATGAAAACTGTCATACGAAATAGGTCTTTCGATTGACGCGGAAATTCTGGACGACGGTTGAATATTGAATATCAGGTCTCGCGC
>JAVTVY010032632.1:0-14911 GCA_036873755.1 Hanleya hanleyi
TTTGGGTATTGAAATGATGCTCAAGATCCGTAGAAATT
Source organism: Hanleya hanleyi (assembly GCA_036873755.1). Classification (NCBI taxonomy): domain Eukaryota; kingdom Metazoa; phylum Mollusca; class Polyplacophora; order Lepidopleurida; family Hanleyidae; genus Hanleya; species Hanleya hanleyi. The sequence goes on from JAVTVY010032632.1 coordinate 39, forward strand.
TCATCAGACGTGGATGAGTGGAAATCCAGAGTCAAAGCAACGTCCTGTAAACGCTTAAAGATGTTTGTATCCTCAATAGACATGGATGCTGGTGTCATTTGGACGCCTTTTGCGTTGTTCATATAGTCTCTGGGTGGGGATACAGGAGATACAGTGCGAGTTTGGATATTTAAACGATGCTTGGGGTCCGGAGAGATTTCAGAAGACGTGGATTGCTGGACATCCAAGGATAATGCAACATCTTGTAAACGAGCAAAGATGTTAATATCTCCCATGGGTTGGCATACAGGAGACACATTGCGCGCTTTGATATTGAACTGATGATCCAGGTCCGAGAAGGTTTCCCCACATGTAGATGACTGGAAATCCAATGTCGAAGCAACTTCTTGTATACGCTTAATGATGTCCATATCTTCCATGGACAAGGATGCATCTGCCATCTCTAGGCCTTTTAGAATATTCTTATCTTCCATGGGTGGTGATGCAGGCGCTCCATTGCGAGCTTGGATATTAACATGAGGCTTGAGATCTGGAGAGGTTTTCTCAGACAGAGATGGTTGAACATCCAGGGCCAAAACATCTTCTAAACGCTCTAGGGTGTCTGTACCTTCAATGAAGGAGGATGCATGTGTCACTTCGAAGTCTCGTGGGATATCCATATCTTCCATGGCTGGGGATGCAAGAGACGCATCACGCGTTTGGGTATTGAAGTGAAGCTCGATATCTGGAGTGATTTTCTCAGATGTTGGGGACTCGAAATCCAGGACCAAATCAACTTCTTGTAGACCATTAATGGCGTTTGCGTCTTCCATGCCTGAGGTTACTGGAGATGCGTTGTGCGTTTGTGTATCAAACTGATACATGCTATCCAGAGATGTTTCCCCAAATGTGGGAGACTGGAAATCCAGGACCAGAGCCACATCTTGTAAACGGCTGTTAAAGCGGTTCATATCTTCCATGGTTGGAGATGCAGGAGACCCAATTGCCATTTGGATAATCGAATGGTCTGGGTAGGGTTCCTCAGGTGTCGATGGCTGGACGTCCAGGACTAGAGCAACTTCATTTAAACGCTTAAGGTTGTTTGTTGCATCGATAGAAGTGTTGGACTCTAGAGAGCTTTCTCTGGATTCATCAGCTGTAAGATATTGACTCTTGTCGGAATTGGATTGAGTGAATGATCGCCCGTGTCCAAGATCACTTGAGCTACTACCAGGCGTATGGTCCATTATTCCTCGCATTCTGGAAAGGAAGGAATGGACTTCTTCCTCTTCCTCCGGACTTATTCTGTCGAATCCTGTTGGATCACTATGAACATCTGTTTGGAGCATTTGCCTGGCAGCATATGCTTTGACCATCCGGGCAATTCTGTCAGCAAGCTGGTTATCATCTTCGGGCTCTGCTTCAACATCTTCGGGGCCTGCGTCAGCCTGGGTACTCGTTGTGCATGTAGCCGCGTTAACCTGAGTTGCGGCATTTGTTGACTGGATCTCGGAGGCAATCTGGGTACCGACATCTGCCGATGATAACCCGCAGCTTTGGGTTCCGATGGTTGCTGTTGCTGAGTGGTTTGTTTGCGTTGTAGATTCAAACGTGGGCTGCTCTCTTTGAACACCGACATCAACCTTTTCTACTGTGAGGACCTGGGTCGCCACAGTCTGTGTAGAAAACTGGTATGTGGCTTGAATACAGGCATCAACTGTGTCGGCTGCACATTGAGTCTTTATAGATGTTGTATCAGTAATCACCCCCTGGACACTGGCATCATTTGTCTCGGTTGTACATTGTGTCTTTGCAGATGTTGTATCGGTAGTCACCCCCTGGACACTGGCATCAATTGTCTCGGCTGCACATTGTGTCTCTGCAGATGTTGTATCGGTAATCACCCCCTGGGCACTGGCATCATTTGTCTCGGCTGTACATTGTGTCTTTGCAGATGTTGTATCGGTAGTCACCCCCTGGACACTGGCATCAATTGTCTCGGCTGCACATTGAGTCTTTGTAGATGTTATATCGGTAATCACCCCCTGGACACTGGCATCAGTGACCTCGGTTGCGCATTGTGTCTTTGCAGATGTTGTGTCGGTGATCACTCCCTGGATACTGACATCAGTTGTCTGTTGTGGCATATCAGTGCTGTTCTCATCGGAAGTATGGGCTACTTCTGCTTCCCACTGTGTTCCTACCGACAGAGTAATGGTGGCGGGGATATCTGTGGACAGTACCGACGTGTGTGCTTCTTGTAAACTACTCTCCATGATCTCAACTGGTGTCCGATCATCTCGCCGAACAATAGAGTCAGGCGCCTCTAAAATCTCCCCACCAGAATCAACATTTTCGGATGTATTGGCACATTTAGGTAGACCATCAACAGTCGCACCTTCTGGGTAGCTGCTTGCTACGGCACCGGATATGTCCAAAATGCTTTGCTGGTGTACCGTTGTTGGTCTAGGCAAATTTCCTCTCTGATGGACTGGTCTATGGTCCGCAGTCGACGGCAGTTCCGAGGATAATTGCTTTAGTGGGGTTCCGAGGTCGTTCCCTGGCCTCCCAATCCTGTTGGTCTCGGAGTTTGGCGGAAGCTGTGCAGAAACGGCCCTTCTGAGTCCATACTCCTTTACCCTTTCTACGGGGGTCCCTAGTGCATGGTCTGCGCTAGTAGATGGACCTAGAACCTCTGCGGCTGTTGGACGCTGGGTTCCCATACTCGGAATGCCAACCCTCTGTAGAGCCTTCCATGGGATGGTGATTGGAAGGTTTGGCATGGTCTGGAAAGCTGGTGCCAGGAATCCCTTTGCCACATCGAATATGTGCGGGAGCCATCTTCGGGACCGTACTCCCTGGAATAAAATAAAAACGGTGCAAAATAACCTACGTGTATGGGCTTGTCTTGGGAAATTCTGTGTTGTCTTAAATGAAATTGTGAGTAACTAAGTGCGTTTCATATATCACATCAGAATGAGACTTTCTCAAAAGATCAATAGACACACTCCACTGCACTCGGCACGGTCTTACAACTTCACACTATAACGTGGGTCATAGTGACTCGACTCGTACTAGTAGAAATCCATATTGGCATTCATGTTGAAACTACTTTCAAGCACATAATCACGCCGAAACTCCAAGCAGCGCATGTCAACTGTAGGACTTCCGTTACCATGGAGATCCGCTCGAGATGAAAAGCCAAGAGAAACACATCAAATTAGACGAGATATTGGGGGGGGGGGGCAGAATCAATGGGATATTCAAATCATTTAGATATATTTTAAATCTTCTGATAAGGGAGAAATACAACGAGGACTATGTGAGCGGGCACACATCCTGCAGTATGTGCCGTGCCACACAGCTGAGAGCTGTAAAATCCTTAAACCATTCATGACTTCGACAGAATGGGACCAGCAGTGGTGAACTGCTTCACTGCACAACCAAGCAGCATTCGCGACTGCTCGGCCAATTCTGTCGAAGTCACTTTGACCTCGCGCATTAATGGTGTGGGGATCTTACCGCTCTCAGCTTAAAACCTTTATCTGTTGGACGTGTGGCACAGCACATACTTTAGGATGTGTGTCCGCTCATATCTCTCGTTCTATTTTTTCCTTATCAGGAGATAAAATTTACACTTGCGCAAACGTTAAGCATCACGCTATTGTATCAACAGTGGTATTGCTTAAGCATGTACTGTTGCCCGATTAAACAGTGCGTACCTGGGCATCTACTAAACCAACATAACACTGCTACTTTTATAAAAGAAAAACACAACACTGCTTATAATTAATTAGAGCTTTATAATCATGACAATATAGTAATTCGTGGACGAATTTAGTATGTCAGTCCCAGCAAATCCATCGTCGGAATAATGGTCTAGGTAATCACAAAGTAACAATCGTCCTGTGCCCTTCCATACTACAGTAACCTGTGAGTATCTGGTGTACCCACTTTTTAGGCGGACGACGTTCTCGACGACAACGACAGCGAAAGTTCTACAGCTGCCATGCGCTGTTCGGAGTTTCGGTGTGATACTCTGCTTGAAAGAAGTTTCAACATGGGTGCCACTCTGGATTGCTACACCATCCCAAGTGTCCCCGCGCGTAACCTCGTGACGTCATTTGCCACATTTTGGACACTGCAGACCGTACTGCCTATCGTTGGTGATATAATTTACCGTTTTTGCATGTTTTGGGGGTGTGTTACCTGCATTGGTAGCCGTTGGCTACGTTGAATGTGTTAGCAACCGGTGGTTGCTTTTTATTTCAGTAGGTGACTGAGTGTTTATCGATCGGGGATCGAAAAAGCATAGCGGGGCTCTGCGTGTTATATTTATTGACCGTGGGGTCTAACATGGCGGTGCTGGGTGTCATTTGTATAAATAGGTTGAAGATGTTCTTTTGATCGGTTGATTGAATTCGGCAGTTCTTGTGACAGAACATATGAGTTAGGGTGTATCTACACCCTTTTTATGAGTGACTTATTGAACAAATGTCAGTTTTGAGAAGTTCGTGAGTATTTGTCCAACCATCTGTGGCGTGGTTTTTACGAGGTTTACTTTACTGGTATCTTTTAATATTGCTGTGAGTGATCTGAATTGATAATAAATATTAAGGTAAATTGTAAAAATTTTGGATACCAGTTCTTGGCTCAAGGGGGACTAATTCTCTAGTGGACAATGTTCACGTCAGCATGAAAGGGTTTTATTTTACTGAAGTAGTCCTACTAAGAACTTGTGTAAATGTGTAGCTTATTGGGGATGGGGGACCATGGAATAAATGGAATAAACGTTTCATTGACAATACATGCATAGTTTTCTTGGGAGATTTGATTGGGGTTGAGGTTGTATTTCTTTCTTGGGTGATTTTGTTTGGGGTTGGGGTTATGAGTGACGGATGTAGGCTGGGGATTTGAATATTATGGCCTAATACGATTTGGCCGTGGACTTCGAATGTCATTTGATCCGTTACTAAACCGAGTTCATGGCACGAGAGGAGATAGGGGACAGTTCAGATAGCGTCATATCCGAATTGTCCCCGCGCGTAACCTCGTGAGGTCATCTTCTGGCAGATTTCGGATGCGAGCTGGAGCGGAGGGCAGCTCTAAAGGTTTCATTGGAGTGCGCATGGGCAGTGTTCTAGGATTCAGGCAGATTTTCAGTTCGACTTTCGGGCAACGATTTGGTGCAAGACTCACGAAATATAATTGACAAAGGATCTGCCAGAAGATGTATTGTCAGTCTTTTATCCAGGATATTTCAATGGGAAATCTTATACCAAAGCTTCCCGATTTTCCCACCCATTATGTCAAGATATGAATGCCCATTGGTGCCTCGGACTCGAAATGCTATTTGAGTCATTACTAAACCGAGTTCATGACACGAGTGGAGATAGGGGACACTTCTGATAACATCAGTGCGGATCGAGTAACTTTATCCTACATTATAATACGTGATCATGTCGAGTGTGCCAAGCAACAGTCGTGGTGCCTGGATTGGATAGTTAAATCTCTCGGGCAATGTAGATCCAGCAATCCTACGTGAATATGTGTTAAGGGGTACTATTTTGAACTACTGAAAACTAGCAAATTACCAACCTCTAATAAGTAAGTATATTTACCACATTAATGTCATCACCAGTCAGCATAAGAGAAACTTGGACTGACCCCCCAAACCAGCCCCCCAGCTACCTCTGTTCAATGAAACGTGTCTACTGTTATTGCGGGAATGCCCCATTGAGCTGTGGATGCAGCTGTTCTTTTAAAGGAGGTATCATTATCTCGGGATTATAAGGGAGGGGTCATTATTGTAATCGAGTGGGATGGGGCGATGTAAATTTCAACAAGAGTCAAAATTCGTTTTAATTTTCGCTCGCACAATAATCTCACCTCAATTCTGGAACATGACACTCGTCTTCCCTTAATACATCAACCAACAAAAATAAAAATGCGATTTTGTAATGTTTTCCTGTTTTGGGGTTACAGTGACCTCTGACCTTAATTTTTGTACGCGACACAACGTCTCCATCTAGCCATGATCCCTCGGGATACTAAAATAACTAGAGGTTGTAAAAAAAACACCATACAAACACATACATTTAATGCTTTAATGCATTTTATTCAGTTAAAATAAATGGCAAAAAATAAATTAAAAATACTTCTGGGCACTGTTGAAACCATTCTTTCATTATAGCAACATACTTTTCCCAAAGGTTTACTATTGCTTTCATGACATGACTTCAAATGGTGCTGGTTGAGAACCAGTTGCATGTGCAATGCAAATTTAAAGGCTATCAGTAATCTTTCAAAAGAAGTTGTGTTACTAACTGCATTGAACCTACTTTGGTCCGAGAATTTGATCTTTAAAATTATGTTAAGATTTTCCATCCGCAATATGCCAGTGGTTTCAGATACAATGTGATAACATCAATGTTGGACGACAAACTTACTTTTACCTTATATTTTGAGGTCATGGTCACTCAAATTCAATAGGTGGGGTCAGTAAGAAGATTTGCATCTATGGTGTAAATCTAGAAAGATAGCTCCAAAGCTTCAAGACATATTGTGCTAACAGTAGTAAGCCTAGCATATAATTTGAGCAGATTATCTACAGTGTTGATTCGTAAAGGATAGCTCTAATCCTGCAAGAGAAATGCGAACAGCAATGAATCATCTAAATATATAGGTCAGTGTTGCTGTCGGCCAAAGTACAGGTTTTGGTCATATTTTGCTTGTCTTTAAAACAAGTCTGAAGACAATGGGCATCGATGTCTGTGGGAAATAACCGTTTCGTGTGTTTACTAAATACAAGTACTGCTGACATTTCTTATTAGCTCCATGAGGGTATTTGCCACCTACTTGAATACATTTCTATTAACGCAAATGCTTCAACACGGGGAGGGAGGAGGGGACGTTATGACCCCAGGCCTGGTACGGGTTAAGGGGCAGTCCAAGAGGTATGCCGCTCTAGCGTGCTTACCTTCTCCAACAGGGCGAGCTGAAACTTAAAGGCGTGTATTTTTGACAATCCACCTCTTGATGCAATTCTGTGCTGCAAGAAATATTCGGATTAATAGCTCGGATGCGATACTGTTCAATGAGGTAAGAGAAATAAAGAAATGAAACCTATCAAAGTTCGTGGCGCAATTGTTCTATGACATCAGCAACCCTCGTGAAGTCGAAGAAAATTTCCAAATTACTCACCCTGTTTTGAGGATTGGTCAATGGTTCTTCTCTCTCCATCCTCGTGGAGGGAAGAACTCACTTATACAGCTTTTGGTATCTTTCAGAAATGTTGTAAAACAAACAATTCGCAAGAAACACTGTCTAATTACGGAACAGACGTAACCTCATGTGTTATACACAAGAAGGAAACGTCAAAGTGAAGCGACAGCGTAAAAACTGCGCCTTATATACGGGGACGAACTAGTTTTGTCTCCCTGAGTTACCGAATACTTTTCACTGTGACATAATATCGAATTTTGACCATTAAATGTTAATATTGATCTTGATCGTATTGTTTACGATAGTTGGAAAGCCAGTTTACAATATTTGTGAAGTTTTGATGGCGAATGACGCCAAACGTTCATGGACTAATTGTTGCTAGAGCGCAGCCACGGTCGCCAGCGGCGTGCAAAGGATGGCACCTTTCTCGTTGCGCCCTGACGTGGCAACGTCACAATCGCCACGACGTTCTTCGCGAATGTCAAAGTTCAATTATTGACCAATCAACGTCCGAGATAGATGAAAATGAGCAATGGCGCCGCGATTTTTCTTGCTATAAATAAAACAACAAATACATTCTGAGACGAAGATATCATTTTATATCATGAATTAATTGATGCCTTCAATATAACGGATGAGCCTATCTTTGGACAAGGTTTCTCGGACAAATTCGCGCTATGTGCTATACATGAAGTACCATTTGAGAACCCTACAAGCATGAATACACTACAAAAATCATTAAAACTGTACGGAATATCGGTTATCTAGCCCCAGCGGATTATATCCCCTAGATTAATAAATAATTCTGCATAACATGCTAAGGAATTTCCTTGAAGTATTTCTTGTGATATATTCCGCTAATACATAAGATTAGAGAATATTCTGTCAAGTTTTAAGGAATTTATTTTCAGCTCAAGCCGAAACGTTCACGGAAGCAACATGCCTCTTCTAATAATGTAATTTAGACCCGTTAACCAAGTATGCACGTATTTAAATCAATTAACAAAATGAATGATGTTAAAAGTTTATTAGTTTTGGAAAAGGCAAGATATGCAAAGACGTGAATGGATGAACATAACACTTATTGTCTGAAATATAAAGTTATCACGTTCGTTTGACGGCCACGAGATTACGTGGTTCTCTGACGTAATGACTAATTTCTCCTGGTCTCGTGTCCAGTGTTGGGGCGCCCTCTGGCAAGCGAAAGTGGAACCTCTGCAGCATGGTTGTCAGAAAAAGAAATATTTCCAATTTGGCAAAAGCTTCTCCTGGACAAATTCTGGCTCCTGAAATGCGAAAAAAAATCATTTTAATGTAGTGGAGTGATTAAGCTTAGCGTTTGAATATTCTTTTCAAATTAAAGAATTTATTGGTTAGCAGCATCTTCGATTGCCAATTGAGATAACCGTACAACGCATTAATTACCAGGATTCAAGAGCAAATTGAGTAAACATATTCACCGATTTACATGGAAGTACACTCTCCAGGCTGTGTTCAAACCCACAAATTAACGACCGTCATTACATTCTGAATCTTTGGCATTCGAATATCGTTCATTTCGTGAGATCAGGAGAGGGGCTAATCCTTGAGATAGTAAATTTTTGAGGTCAACACGACCAAAGATAGCCTTTCTATACTACTAATCAGGTATTAAAGCTCTCTAATAATTCGATAGCAGGGTGGCTGTGAAGACCGAGAAGTTTTTAGATGAAATATTCCTCATATATCCAACTGAAATTATCCGGAAAATTGTAGCACAGAATGTTACTCTTCACAGACAGAAAAACAGGTGATAACTATCATCCCGAAAATGTGATGAGTTAGAGCCATCACCCTTTTCTATGATCACCTTTAAAAATGATGGCCATCACCACTGAAGAATGATGAGCATTGATTGTAAATTTAAGTCATCACCTGTTAGGGTGATGAGGCACAATCATCATCCTTAATAGGTGATGGCCGTCACCATTTAAAGGTGATGGCTCTTACTCATCACCTTTTACAGGTGATGGCCAGGTCTGATCACCATTAAAGGGTGATGGGCCATCACCGTTTTTCTGGCTGTGAATTTCCTTATTTTGTTCCTTGAAGGATGAACACCTAACACGCCTGTTTTGGTGTTGTTCTACAACCAGGCTGGTGACGCAATCAATCTCAGCAAGCCTGTATTTCCCTGATAAGCCATCTTGGTTTACTTAGATATGTGACGCAATATGAGTGTGTCAGTCAAACTAACGTATGAGACGGACCAGAAAAAGTCAAGGAAAGTGCTATATGTCCAACCGAGGGCGACAAGGTGATAATCTCTGACAATACTCCATCTATTTTCGAAAGTCCTAACATGTTGGAGAAAAACTCTAAATTCATGAAAAATTCGCAGATAGCAGATTCCCGGGTGATCATGGACAAGGTCAACAACCGAGGCGCTAATCGAACCATTTGTAGGCGATTTTTTCTTTTTTATTTTCATTTCCACTATAGTTTAACAAATGTTTGTCATGCCTCAAAGACACAAATGTACAGGAAATTCACATCAGTAAAACACCTTTAGCATGCTTTAAATAACGCAAACACTTCGACATTTTACTTGACGCGGCATGATTGCAGTAATTAAAACATGCCAGTTGGAAACTTCCAGTGATTTGAAATCCTTACTGGTGTCTTAGGTTCAAGAAGACAATGCGTTCCAATTGTTGGGAAAAAGAAAACAAAAAGCCGAAAAACTCTTTGTAACGGAGAATGACAGGAGGAGTCCGGTTAGAGCCTCCACTGTTGGCCCTGATCCCGTAGCGTCATAATACTTAGTAGTGACGACCCTCTGCGCAGCGGCACCCTCGTCAGAGAGAAACGTGGGACAGTCTGCATACAACATCATCAGCTACTATTGATAAACCAGATGGTTTTGTTGCACTGTATCTTTTTACGCACTCCAGATATTAAGCTTATGTAACAATCATTAACTCCCGCAATCTAATGAATGCTAAGCTCGATAATCCGCAAATTTTATATATATGCCATCACACCATTCGCTCAATAAAATAATCCATTGAGTCAAATGGACGTACAATTCATGACGCGATGTCACAATACCACTCGACACGGCCTCGGATAATGTAGGACATTAGTACCACGTACCGCACTGTTAGGAATCCATATTGGCATCCATGTTGAAAGCACAACATCACGCGGAAACTCCGAACAGCGCACGTCAGCTGTATGACTTCCGTTACCATGGAGATCAGCTCGGGAAGAAAAACCAGGAGAAACACCTCAAATTAGAAGAGATCCTTCGCGGGTAGAATCAAGGGAATATCCATTTCATTTGTATATATATTTTATCTTCTGATCAGGAAGAAATACAACGAGGACTATGTGAGTGGAAACACATTCTATAGCATGTGATGTGCCTCACGTGCGGCGGATCGCGGTTTACAGCGGAGAGCTGTAAAATCCTTACACCATTAATGCGCGAGGTACATGTACTATGACTTCGACGGAATAGGCCGAGCAGTCGCGAATGGTCAAGATACATGCAGCGAAACTTCGGATAACGCTACTATTTGATAGGCTGATGGCCTGCACGAAATAGATTCGTACATTGCCTTTAACTCACGCGGTCATCTGATTTCCGCTTGAGTCAAGGGTTATGTACGAGTCCAACTCCGACCGAAGGTAAGTATATCTGTACTGTTACCTCGAAATAATATTGGTAGGGAACCAGAAACTATTTTGAGTAGTTTACCTACCGCCACTAAACGGAATGAAAGCCTCTGGTCTCTTAATGGCTCCGTCCTCGTTCAAGAAGTGTTCTGGGTAAAAGCTGTCAGGGTGACGCCACGTCTTCGGGTCTCTGTTAACCGACCAGAGGTTGGCGAAGATCATGGTGTTGGCTGGGATAGTGTACCCGTTTACGGTCACCTCCTCTGTGGTACTGTGGGGAATGGCTGGAAAATACAAAATGAATTCAGACTCGACCAGTTCTTCATGTAAAGGCCTATTTTCACGATGCAATATGTAATAACAACTCGATGGGGAAATCCCCGAATTTGTAGCATGCAACTAATCGCATGAACTAGGACCTGTTTTATTTCATAGGACTTGCAGCATGCGATTAAAATAATTCGAGTGTTCTCACGATGCAACCGAGTTTATGCTAAGTTGTTTCTACAAATCGCACCGTGAGAATGACCTTAATCAATGTAATTAAAATTATATTCTTTGGATATGTCGCCAGTGGGATCTAACCGGCTTGCACTAACGCGAGTGTCGACCAATCCCGAGAAATCTTCATAGTGCTTTGAAGGGAACACAATGGTAGGGGCTATTTCGTTGGCTCAGCCGAACCAGGCGCCACGCTGTCGGAGTATCTTCGGATGTTGTCGCTCTCCCGTTAAATTGGCACCATAAAGCGGGGTAGAAATATGGACTGGTCCTTGGCATAAACCTTGGGTTAAAGCGTATACCTAACCCTATCCCTCCTCTACGTCTGAAGGTAAAAGTAGTTAAAATGCGACCGTTATGTCATAAGACTATCAAATATTCATGACCTGGGCGCTCTGAACACCAAATGCAATTGAAACCAGTAAGATCCTACACAGCGACATATACGAGTGTATGGCCGTTGCATGGGTGTCGCCAGGATTTCTTGAGAAGGGGTTGTTTCCCATGCTTATTTATGAGAGAGCCCAGTATTATACTGTCCCTAATAAGAAAATAACATACAGCTGGGCGCTGAGAGGGTGTCGTACGCATCTCCTCCTTCTCCCCACACACTTACGACCCCTTGCATTGTGGAAGAGAAATCCATCGGGGCCAACAATCGAAGCCCTAAACGAATTTGTTAAAACTTTATTGATATGATGCTGATATGCAAAATGTGCTGACCAAAATAATGGTGAGCCCCATACCAATCTCCCTAGAGCCTTGCTCCGTTCACAAGTTCACTCCACGTATGCATTATTATGCCCCAGCTATAAGTCGTTGGCCCCATACATGTAGCTCAAGTGGAGGTAATGTGTCAATAATGCATACCTAATGGCGCCGGAGATGCGTATCGTAACTCCTCCAGTATCGTGGCCTCTGCAATGATAAAGTATCATTAAACTTAAAGAAGCAAGCTACATTTGACGTTCAATTTACAGTTAGTATCCGCGGCAATCTAGGTAAATTAAGATGGTATATCAAGGAAATACCTCTAGATAGCTGTGCCGCTATGAAAAAGTCGTGGGAATGTTTTGCCGATATTCTACGACATTCCATAATAAGCCAATAACGATAAACTCTGTCCTTTCAATTTGACAATGATTGACGTTTAGTTTACGGATACCAACAACTTATCTACGGTCGATCTTTTGACATTTTCTACTGCCTGACAAAGCAGACTTTACGGCAGGAGTATACGTTTACCACGTACGATTGTGGCCTGGTCATATTTTGGAGTATGTTTATATTTCCCGAGTACCTATGGTACTACCCCCCATTTCTTTTTCTTTTTATTCAAGCTCGACTGTATTATTGTGAAACTGTATGATTGGTAATGGTCTAGGGGAGATAACTAAGTGTTGCAATTCATCGCCTTGTGGGGGCGTGACCCATCGCTAGGGATCGGGACATTGTGAATTGTTATACCCCATTCGCCACCGCATTGTTGATCGTGCAATGTTGCTCGCTCAACTGTACTGAGCATTTGTTATCATATTTCGCAGGTGGGTGTAATTCTACCAATCTAAATGTCGTAACTTGTAATCTAACATTCTGAAGATCTGAATTAAGTCGTTATTATATGACGACAATGCAGGAATTAGTCAGAAATAAGTCTTTTTGACTCCCCTCAGCATAACCACGTGCGCCATTGCAGTAATAGTATGGGGTTGTTGTTGTTAGACGATCATGTTGAAACGAGGTGTGTTCTATGCACAGCTTTCTGAGGTTTTTAGGTGAAGTCTTTATGACATTCGAAAGCCTAAATAATTATTGTTAATAGAAATAATTATTCGTTTGACTGATTACTAAGAAATCACACAAAGTTGAGCATGTTCTAGTTTGGTGAAATAATCCAGAATTGTGTCCCTTGTTCTATATAATAGACATTGTAAACAACATTGGAATTGCTGAATTCTGCCATGTAGACTATAAAGTGAATATTATTTTTATTTCCTTTATATGTGAATACATTTTAAGTAGAGTGTAACTTGATAAGACAAAATATCTGTCTTCTTTGCAATAGTGATGCTTATTTTTATTTTTGATATTGTGAATTGTGATACCCGATTCGCCACCGCATTGTTGATCGTGCAATGTTGCTCGCTCAACTGTACTGAGCATTTGTTATCATATTTCGCAGGTAACCAAACCTTGCCTGTGGGAACCAGCCAGGGAATGTAGAGCATGCGAACTCGGGACTAGAGAGAGACGTATTATTATTTACTGAGTTATTGAGCTATCCAGTAACCTATGTTGTGTTGGACTACCCGGTAACCTACGTTTAATTGAACTGCCCGGTAACCTATGTTATGCTGAACTACCCGGTAACCTACGTTTAATTGAACTGCCCGGTGACCTATGTGGTGTTGAACTATACTGTAAATTCGTTGTGTTGAACTACCTGGTAACCTAGGGTTAATTGAACTGCCCGGTGACCTATGTTGTGTTGAACTACCCGGTAACCTACGTTTAATTGAACTGCCCGGTGACCTATGTTGTGTTGAACCACCCAATAAACCACATTTTGCTGAACTACCCGGTAAACTATATGGTGTTGAACTACTGTACTGTGTTGATTTATCCGATAAGCGGCATTGGGTTTAAATATCCAGTGGACTGGTACTGTGTGTTGAAATACATGAAATGGTATTGCGTCGAATTAACCAATACAAGACCTGACTCTCCTTGTAAATAAATGTTCAAGTTTGGATTTCTTCAATTGAACTATCTGTGTTTTCGTCTCTATTATATCGGACAGTGAAATTGCCCGATATCCCGGGTTACATAATTTGGTGACCCCGACGTGATTCCCGGCTGATATATGATAGCATAGTGGCTGAAATAACTACGCTGTATCTGATGATAGATGATAGCTGACACTGACTAATTAAGCAGCGCTGTATCTGACGATTGCTGATAGCGAACATTCTGCCTGAAATATATACTCTGTTGTCTGCAGCTGGTTCCAATGAAGTGGAAATAAACTGTTCCAGTAGAAACCAGACTGTTGGGTTAATGTGTCAAGGGGACCTGCCGGCACCGTGATCCTTGCACCAGAACCGATTGACTTCTTGAGTGTGTTTTCCTGTATATGCCAATTACCAAGAGACTAATTGGAATAAACTGTTCATTATCTCTTGACTTTCATAGACGGGAGAAGTACCTTTATTTCGAAATATAGGCTTGAACTGTAAATTGTGATTAGCACTATATTGCTTCAGAAAGTAGTAAGTGGGTCCCTATGTCAAGTAGAAAGTAGTAAGTGGGACACTATAGTAACATATGGTAAGTGTGTTACTGGAAATACTGTGTGCAGATTGAAGCAATTTGTTCTGATTCTCGTCACTAGATTTCACTGTTGGTACATGTCTTTCATCTATTAGCATTGATGGTCATGCACATGTGCTAATTTGTTCTCTTTCAGTTGTGCAACACTGTAGTGAATATTTGCTATTGTCCTTTTGTGA
>JAVTVY010032633.1:0-14565 GCA_036873755.1 Hanleya hanleyi
ATAGGTTTGTTTCCTGCAAGAGAGAAGCGGTCAACAGTTTTCAATGATGCCGGCAAGACATCATGATGTTCCAAAAACTTCAAATCCGTATCGCTGATCAGTATTCTTAATCCATAATATTCGTTGTAAAGTCGTCATCTAAAGAATGATGTATCTCAGTCACGCTTTGATTGTGACTGTTCATATGAGTACCCTGAGGATCTTGAAGTACATGGGTTCATACGGCCCCTAGCCCCGGGTTAAGCGGAATTAGACACAAGTTACGAAACGCAGCGCCATAGATCTTGCACGCTACGCTCGTATTTTGCTATCATCATGCGATATGTATCGCCAAATTTGCGAAACTTTGAGTGGAGGCGCTTGGTGGAATAGCCCTGTTTTATAAGTTTCTGCAACAATGTTTTGTGACGTTGATTAAAATCATCACATCTAACACAGGATCTAGCAAATGCTACTAAGCGAGATATGTATACGCCATATGCAGGTGCCACTGGAATATTACTATCCAGAAAGGGATAGTTTACGATGTCGAAATTGTAATCATCTCTTTTGTCATAAAGTCGACGAGAGAGAATGCCCGCTTAATTTTTATAGAGATAGAGATCTAAATAAGATGTGCCTGTAGGGCTATCTCTAGTTTCCTTCAAATCCAGTGCTCGGTGGATATATATCCTTCACTGCGTCATTTATATAACGATTATCCACAGCGAGAAGATCGTCTATATAGCGTTTGGTAAGCCCAAGAATGTATATGTTCTGTTATATAATAGGAGGAGGTGACTCCGAAAATATCAGCTAAATTTAGCGATATTTCGATAAATCTATTTATTCGGGTCATCGTCAGGTATGGTAGTTTACAACAGGTTTTAAAATGTTGCAACCTCTTGTAAACTACCATTCTTGACAATGACACGAATAAATATATGTCCAAACATTGATTTACAAAATGCTTCCCGCTAATATTTTCGGAGTCTCCCTCCTCCTATATTATGCAAAGTTAATATGTGGATCCCGATGCTTCTGTTCTGTTATGAAGATATATACAGAAATTGTTCATCTCAATCTCATGTTCCCTTGCTTCACTGATCATTAAACACCAGATACATCCGGCTGTTGGCACACCAGCATACGATTAACTGACCGAAAACATTCATTACAAGCGTCTAGTCCGTCGTTCATAATTCAGCCGTCGTCCATTAAAGAAAATCCGCGTCCATAATCCAAAGACCTATTCCATATTCCATATAACAGTATTAGCACCAAATTCAAAACGACAATCATAGTATACATGAGTTCATACTATACCCAATCGTGCTCCCCGAAATGACCTGTAATCAAATATTTTTTGTGTATGTCCGAAATGATGGTCTCCTACAAGAGAGAAGCGATCAATAGTTTGACAGCCAGACATCATAATATTCTGTTATAGTCGTTGTGCAATATCGAGTCTAACTCAAAATGTCTTACGGAAGAACTTGATGCTAAAGGTCACATACCGTACAGACATGTATCCACATGGGATTTCTCGACTCTATACTACAATCCCTCATCAGGACCTTATTGACCGTCTAAGTTCATTAATAGTGTCTGTGCTCAAAAAAACTGATCGTAGATATATTAATGTCGGAAGCCATAAAGCATTCTTTAGCTCTACTACATACAAGAGATACCATTCATGGGATGTTTCTTTGTGCTTGAATTTCTCATTAAAAATATCTATGTGAAATTTGGCAACACAATATATCAGCAGCATATAGGTATTTCAATGGGTACTAATTGTGCACCCCTGTTGGCTGACCTGTATCTGTTCTCTTATGAATATGACTATATGCATCAACCAAACGCTATATAGACGATCTTCTCGCTGTGGATAATCGCTATATAAATGACGCAGTGAAGGATATATATCCGCCTTCACTGGATTTGAAGGAAACTACCGATAGCCCTACAGGCACATTATATTTAGATCTATATCTCTATAAAAATGAAGCAGGCATTCTCTCTCGTCGACTTTATGACAAAAGAGATGATTGCAATTTAGACATCGTAAACTATCCCTTTCTGGACAGTAATATTCCAGTGGGACCTGCATATGGCGTATACATATCTCGCTTAGTAGCATTTGCTAGATCCTGTGTTAAATGTGACGATTTTAATCAACGTCACAAAACATTGTTGCAGAAACTTATAAAACAGGGTTATTCCACCAAGCGCCTCCGCTCAAAATTTCTCAAATTTGGCGAGCAAAATAAGAACGTAGCGTACAAGATCTATGGCGCTACGTTTCGTAACTTGTGTCTAATTCCGCTTAACCCGGGGCTATGGGCCGTATGAACCCGTGTACTTCAAGATCCCCATGGTGCTCATATGAACAGTCACAATCAAAGCGTGACTGAGATACATCATTCTCTAGATGAAGAGTTTACAACGATTATTATGGATTAAGAATACTGATCAGCGATACGGATTTTATATTTTTGGAACATCATGGTCTTGTCGACATCATTGAAAATTGTTGACCGCTTCTCTCTTGCAGGAAACTAGCCTATTGTTATGTATACTATGGTTGTCCCTTTGAATTTGGTGCTAATACTGTTATATGGAATATGGAATAGGTCTCTGGATTATGGACGCGGATATTCTTTAATGGACGACGGCTGAATTGTGAATGACGGACTAGACGCTCGTAATTCACCTGTCCCTCAAAATCACCTTGATAATACTAAACACCGCATCCAGATGACCTTTTGTTGGTCCTATATGTCTATCATTCGCTTGCAATCTAATCTTGAACCAAGATATATGTAACCGCTCTTACGCAATTGCAGGTTATGGTAGAGATGTCCACCCTCTCTCTGACAAAAATTGATAAACTGATATCTCAACGGCACATTTTAGACGGTCTGTTCGCAATATACCTCTTTAATGAATACTGTCGCTTTGTTTGAAGACAATACTTCAGCCCCAATTTTCTAAAGTATAGCCATCGTCCACAAATGTATTTTCGCGTCAATAACCGAAAGACATCTATCTAACTACAGATAGAACGAATTCCAAAGAAGACATATGAAATTTTCAATGATGATTTCCTGCAAGAGAAAAGTTATCAACATTTTTCAATGATGACAGGAAGACATAATATTCTTTACGTGTATCCTTATCACCGTCAAGTATTCTTTCATGCGAAGGGATCTCCAAGTTGTTTTCAGAGTTGTATCTCACTCCATGCAATTCTTACGATCTCCGGTTACCTGTATTGTATATATCAGATCCCAAATCGATCAGGGACAGCCACTATCTGTCAAAATTATCCATTTGGGTAACATGCTGCACCCCTATTCGGATCCGATGGGTATTCATAGGCTTTCCCCACAAAACTTTTGAATCGATATTGCTTAGTGTCTAAACGATTTAAGGCCTTAATTGAACGAACTTGTGAATATTTTGTCGACTTGAATGCTCTCCAGATGTACTAATAACCAGATAACATTATCAATTTGAAGTCAGAATTAAAACAGAAGAGTTATCGTATTGTACGAAGTTCGAAATAAGAGAATCTCATTTTTAGAAGGCTCTAGTTATACCGCACCTCGATAACAAACGTTTAGAACATTTATCATCCGGAATTGCAAAAAAACGGTTCTATGTGACTATTGTCGTGAACAATAGGATGATTATTTATGAATCATTTAGCACTCGTAGTCACCGGTGTATCAATTAATGATCAATACTATCTTACTTCACACCCAGCTCTTCTATCTTCTTGCTTTGACGATTCATCAACGTTTTTAATGGTGTTTAGTTATTATATATTTTTTTTATCCTGACATAAATGAACACTGCTTTTTAATCAAAAGTGATTTGAATGCGAACCGGTTCACAAGAAAAACCGTTGTTGCACCTGATGACCAGGATATATTCATGCAGGTTCCGCTTACCTAGAGTGTTTCCCCTAGTACCTATATCATTCGAGGGACGGTCCAAATTTAGTATAGGGCCATCAGGCAACATAACTGAAACATTGTATTACAAACACATTCCGGCTTACAGAGCGGATGAATTGGTAACTATTTCCTTGTGATTGCATTTAGAACTCCGGTAAATATATCGCTTAACCCAACCAGGTCTGCCAAAACGCTCCACCAACGCTCTCCCATTTCTTTGGAACGACAAAAAATGAAAGCTGACCCTTCGCGACTATTTAGTTTATGATATTGGGTCATTTTGAGCCTAATTGCATAACCCCCCGATTAGAGGATCATGGGCAAATTCAAGATGGCGGCCATGTGAGGTACCAGAAAATTGATATTTTCGTCATTTTTCTTTAAGATGCCTGTTTTAAAGATGACGTCATTGTGACGGTACATTGTGGTAAGTTTAAGCTACCTAGCTCTAGGCGGAAGAAAAATATTTAGGGGAAGCGAGATGGCTCCCAGGCCTGGACAGGTCCCAAAAAGGCCAGGCCAGATTGGGTTGATAGGGTAAATGAATATATCTATATTTTTATTCATATCTCTAAAAGTAGTTTGTGACACGAAACACGGAAACCTGTTGAACATCAGATCTGTTCTTCGTTACTTTGAGTATCAAATTCGAAGACGGAATATCCGGAGAATACTGACTCTTCCAGATATTCCGTTCCAGGATCAAAATTGCTCATACAAATTATTCCTTCTTCAAAATTGAATTGATTGTCTGATAGGCTGTGTAAACAGAAAGTTTTAATATACAGAACAGCAAGCTCATCATTCTGGCAATGTCCTTCAATCGAGATAAAAGCATAACTTTTAAGCATGACCTTCAACTTACTGAAGTCAACACAAATCAAACCCTGCCATCCATTCAGTGTGTATTGATGTAATAAGTGTAGAACATTTCGTTCTCTCTGGAAGGTTTTATAGATCGACGCGCTACCTTCTTGGTAGCTACAGACAGCTGGACGGAACTGGACGAATTCAGACCGATTCTATACCACTTATGTCTATAACAACTTGCTAACTGTACATTTATTGAGTGTTTCGCACAGTTGTGTGAAATGTACATCTGTCAAGTGCAGGTGTTCATTTGGAAGATTCTATTTCACAAGTCAGACGAGAAAAGGGACGTCTGCTTTCATACAAGTCACAATCGAATAAGACGAACAAATAAATTACAAGATGAGATTTCTTTCTCAATTTTAACTGTTGTGTCCATCGTGAAATTGATTAACAAAGCGACACAAATAGACCACAAAGCCTTACTCAGCTTAAAGAATCCCTCCCCATTTGAGAGACCACATAAACTCGCCCACTGATGTTGGCACGATGCCAACCTATATTATTGTTGTTGAGCTTGGTCAACAGGCTTGTAAACGATCTTAATACATATATATATCCTTCGAGGCGATATCAGTTAATACTGATTAAGTTATCCAAACGGAATCCTTTCATACGTATGAACCTATGTATTTCGGTTATTAACTTGGTTTTCTTGGAATACTTTGTTCGATCGTCACTATATAGCTGAAGTATTGCTGAACACTACGTTAAACTTAATTCTCTCTCTGTCTCCCAATATTCCCATAGCGTTCTTATGAACAATCACTAACAACGCGTAAATGAGATGCATCATACTCTAGATAACGACCTCACAACGAAATTATATGGATCAGAATACTGATCATCAATACGGATAAGATATTTTAGGAATATAATGTCTTAACGGCATCATAGAAAACGGTTGACCGCTTCTCTCTTGCAGGAAACTAGTCTAGTTTTATGTATACTATGATTTATTCTTTTAATTTGCTACTAATGCTTTTATATGAATTTGGCCTTTGGATCATGGACGCGGAAATTCTTCAATGGACGACAGCTGAATATTGAACGACGGACTAGACGCTTGTATCTACGACCGGACGAGGAGAATGTGATTCACCTCTGGACATTTTTGTCGCGTATTGATAAACGATACAGAACCAAAGTATATTAAACTGGCATGTTTGACTGTTGCAGCACAGACAAGTACACAAAAGCAATGTCCGCTGGCGCGGATGACACGAACTCGTGATTCAGATTTCACATGCTGTCCTTTCTGGACAGTAATATTCCAGTGGGACCTGCATATGGCGTATACATATCTCGCTTAGTAGCATTTGCTAGATCCTGTGTTAAATGTGACGATTTTAATCAACGTCACAAAACATTGTTGCAGAAACTTATAAAACAGGGCTATTCCGCCAAGCGCCTCCACTCAAAGTTTCTCAAATTTGGCGATACATATCGCATGCTGATAGCAAAATACGAACGTAGCGTACAAGATCTATGGCGCTACGTTTCGTAACTTGTGTCTAACTCCGCTCAACCCGGGGCTAGGGGCCGTATGAACCCATGTACTTCGAGATCCTCATGGTACTCATATGAACAGTCACAATCAAAGCGTGACCGAGATACATCATTCTTTAGATGACGACCTTACAACGAATATTATGGATTAAGAATACTGATGAGCGATACGGATTTGATATTTTGGAACATCATGATGTCTTGCCGGCATCATTGAAAACTGTTGACCGCTTCTCTGTTGCAGGAAACAAGCCTATGTTTATGTATACTATGATTGTCTTTTTGAATTTGGTGCTAATATATATATTCCTATATGGAATATGGAATAGGTCTTTGGATTATGGACGCGGATATTCTCTAATGGACGACGGCTGAATTATGGATGACGGACTAGACGCTTGTAATTCACATTTTCTCCTTCTAGTGAGGTGGCTTAGGGCCATATTTTGGGGCGATCGTGACACGCTGGACCAAAGCACCAAATTTGGCACACTCATCACTTGAGGCATATAGAACAATATCAGAAGGGGTGCCCTTTGCTCTGGGCTGTGTGATGCCCTCTGGCCCCCAAAAGGGCATCTGAGGGGCAATATTGTTATTTAAAGAATAGTTAGCCTAGAAAAAGCTTCGTTATGTTCATTATCCTTCAGGCTGGGAAGTTGAAACTTGGCACACTGTATCACTGGTTCATGCACTACCGGAAAATGTCACAAAATCCAAGATGGCGGCCATGATGACATCACAGTGACATCATATTCCCGAAATAAGTCATTTTGCGGACGATTTTTCGGACCGATTTTTCCCATTTTTTATTTGTGGAATTTTCTTCGCTGAAACTGCCTGGTAAATTAGTAAATAATCATCTTACTTGAGATAAAATACTTTTGGGCACTTTTACGAAGAACAACACATTAATTTTGAAGGAATACGATGAAAACAGAACTTTATGGTACACCCTAATGTTATCCATTATGAATTTACTCATTAAGCTGTGCTCCGAGTTTTATGCAACAGGCTCAAAAATAACATCAGTATCATAAGCTATAACTGCTCTAAGTTACAGCCCTCGACGTTTCTTCATTTTGGAGTATCAGGGAAAAGTATTTTAAGAAGAGAGAGCCGGGTGGCTGAAACCACCTATACCAATTAGGTTTACATAATCGCCTGTGTAAAAGGAAACAATCGCCCCTTATTCTTGTAAAAATTGACAATTCAGCTTTTCGTCTCATAAAACGGAAAAAAAGATGGAAATGTCCAAGAGGGTATTCTAGCATTTACCAGATTCACCCCATGTTGAGGCATTTACTTCATCAGACGTCCTCGATGCTCATCCATTAACATCCGATGAGTTATTTGTTTGAGTAGATCTGTCATCACAACTCACGAGCTAGCGTATCTAATTTCGCTTAAGGCGTTGCTAGGGGCCGTGGGGATACTTCATAGTATCTATATTAACAGCTGCAATAAAAGCGCGGCTGGGATACTAAGGCTACGACCGAGAATCCACCGTATTCTCGGGTCTGCAGGTGAGATGCCAAGGGAAGCTTTCCTGTTAAGTCATATGGTTGCTTTTTAGTCGCCAGACGTCAATTTTTCCCACTTCTTGCATATCGCTCCAATTTCAATCTTTCTACTTTTAAGTTCGAGAGAAGAATAGCTGAATTAACAAGTGTTACACGGGCCGGGGACTTGTGTTTAGTTCTATACGTCTCTGTTTGTATATTTGTGACCGCCGAAAAAGCCAAAATTATAAGACGAAATGGTACGAACCTTCATCTGAAGAGTGTTGGAGTCAGTGAGGGTGAAACTGAAAAGAACAATCCCAAAAAGGGCATCTTACGCCTGTTGGAGGCCGGGATTTTTTATTGGAAGGCCATCAAATTATGTCAGGATAGCTAACAGAGCTGTATGGCCAGAAAATTAAAGGGAGTCTAAAACCAAGAAGGAATCAAAAGAACAGTTAATGCCCAATGGAGACCGAGAACATGCAACATACAAGTAAGGGTGAGTGAGTGAATAGAATTTAGCGTGGCTTTCAACAATATCTCAGCTATATCGCGACGAACCAACTAAGCACCACCCAGCCAAGTTGGGTTCCTGTTACTTCAAAGAAGAAATCTTTGAAGCAGCATGGAACCAGACACCCTCCATCCAACCTATAAAACACTGAGGATAGCACACAAGACACAGATAGGACGCTTACATGGTGCAATAAAGACAAGTGATATTACAGTGCTAGACATCACATTATCAAGTTCCTGTTGCTTCTCAGCAAAATGCTTTGAAGCAACAGGAACCTGTACCCACTCAATCACCCGCGCAACGTACAAGTAACATGTTGTAGCACTTGTCTATATATTATCATTGAATGGACACAGCTTTGATCGAATGTTCATGGAACTTTGTCAAGATAGCTGTGGGAATACCAAGTGTGGAAATAGAGGCCCGCAATATTGGTTTTTTTTTGGTCAAAAGCCTGTCAAACATTTTCAGGATAACTATAGGGATCTCAGAGAGTGAATAGACACAGAAAAAGCATCGGAAATTGCATTTAACGCCCATTGAGGGACAGGAACATGAAATTAACATTAAAATAACACGTTGACTTCTATCCGTCGCTATTGACATGACTGAGAGTGCTTAGGACGATTTCAGGCTCAGAGGCAGATTGGGGGAGGGGTCTGAAACTACACCTTATTCCCACTGGGTGACAATACCATTATATTCACACATTTACATGTGCATGGTTCAGGACACGTGCACTACTCCAATTATATGCCGGTTCTGCAGGCACACCCACTAGTAAAATGATACTGAATAGGGAGGATCCTGTGTTCAATTGTTATTGTTGGATTCACTTTCACCCCCCCCCCCCACCCCGCTCTTCCCAATAACATTTTCTTTGATGCTCGGAAGTGTTGAGAGCTGGCACTTTGTGTCCATATAGCAAATCATATTAGGGCCATTTAATTCTCGGAGAAGAGCATCATGGGTAAATTCAAAATGGACGACAGTTGTGTTTTTGTCGTATTTTCTTCAAAATTGGTGTATTTTGTCTACGTGAAAGTGCATAATAATATTTTATTTCATATCAGATGATTATTTACTGATTTACAAGGCAATTTGAGCGAGGAAAATGGTACAAATACAAAATTTGAAAAATCGATCAGAAAAATCGTCAATAAAATGGCTTATTTTTACAATATGACGTCACTGTGACATCATCATAGAGGCCATCTTCAATTTTGTTACATTTTATTGTAGCGCCGGAATCAAAGATATAATGTGGCAAGTTTCAGCTTCCCAGCCTCAAGGATAACGAAGTCGTGAAGCTATTGGGAAGCCAACTATTTTTTCAATGATAATATTTTCCCTTAGATGCCCTTTTGGGGGCCAGAGGGCGTCACACGGCCCAGAGCAATGGGCACCCCTTCTGATATTGTTCTGTATGCCTCAAGTGATGGATGTGCCAAGTTTGGTGCTTTGGTCCAGCGTGTCACGATCTTTTTGCTAAGCATCCTCACTATTCGTTGGCTACTAGCGTCCCATCCACAAAAGCAACGCACTGAATTTGAGTGACATATTCAATCTCTCCCTGTCAACCAATCTAACGATGCGATAAAGGATCAAAGGCTAACTTCGTAAGATGTTCAGGCAGTTAACTGCTTTTGCCTTGAGTGTAAATTAGCGATGCCCGATGTCTGAAGAATGTGACAACTGTCAGTTCGTAAATGCTTTTCATCTGACCCGAAGTACAACTGATTTCTAGAAGCCTGATTTTTTATTACGTTATCCACTGTTGGTCTTCGTATTTGATTGGGTTAAATCTATCAAGGGACATATATCCGAGGGATTATCAGGACTTATTATTTCTACGTTAATATTGATTAAAACACCCTAGCAATACGAATACAAACCGTCGAGTGCCTAATTCCAGACGAAAGGCTTTCCAGCAGAGTTCAGCTACTGAATTTAAAGCGAAAAAAAATATATATATTAATTAGTTCGATGCTTTCCTTGCCCTAAATTATATGATTAATGAATAGACACTTTTTGCTCACCTACATTTTTTGCTGTCTTATGTCAATATGTTTATGAACGGTCTTAATTAAATCGATAACGAAGCCTCGCCAGTTAATACATTTAAAAGTTATCCATAAGGAATCCTTTCGTCGTTACTCACTACCAAATGCTTAATGACACTTTAATTCTACCAGGTCTGTGGGAACAATTATGGCCCTGCTACCAAACTTTCTAAACTATTCCCAGAACAGTGAGAGTTTACACTTGGTGACTTTGTAAATTATCATTTTGAGTCATTTTGAGCCTATTTGTATAACACTCCGAGAAGAGACTCGTGAGTAAATTCAAAATGACGGTCATGTGCGGTACAAGAAAAGTGATGTTTTCATCATTTTGTTTCAAAATTCTTGCTCTTCCGCAGGGAAAAATTGGCAACAGCTATTTTATTTCACATCCGACCATTCTTTACTAATGTAGCATACAGTTTTTTGCGAAGAAATTACAAAAATATTTATAAAAAAAAAACGAAAAATCCACCAAAAATTCCATTTTTGAAAATGACGCCACTGCGACGTCATTATAGCGGCCATGTTGGGGGTTTGTTTGTTTTTTATAGGTAGAGCTCGACACAGGGTATAGCGGTAAGTTTCAATACCCTAGTTCAAGGGCTAAGAAAAATAATTACCGCGAAATGGTCCCAGCACTGGACAGATCTTAAAAGCCTAGGCCAGATAGGGCTAAGAAGTTAAACAGAAACTAGTTAGTCCGTCGTTAAAGAAACAGGTACTGTCACCTGATGGCAGGACACTCACCACCTTCGTCCATCTTCAAAACTATCACTCATCATCCGTCCCCAATGCAACAGATTAATTTCCCTGTCATGAAGGCAATCCACAGATGCAAACCTTACGTCGACAAACAATCGACCCCATCAGCCGTCATGACAGCGATCAACTCCATCACCAGACTATCAAGCAATGAAGCATGATGCTACTAATAGACGCCGATACCTTCGTCAAAACGGTCAGCAGGAACCACTGTCAAACTACAATCGTCTTGTCCGTCATTCAATATTCAGCGGTTTTCCATTATAGAATTCCGCGTCCATAATCCAACAACCTATTCCATATTACAATATTAGCACAAAATTTTAAAAAAAAACAATCATACTATACATAAAACATAGACCGCTTTCCTGCCAGAGAGAAGCGGTCAACAGTTTTCAATCATGCCTGCAAGACATCATGATGTTCCAAAAATATCGCTGATCAGTATTCCTACGAAAGTAGGCTCTCATTTGCAAATTGTCTGGTAATGAGTGAGTCAGTAAGTCAGTCCATCCAAATCCTTTAGTCGGCAAAATAAGGAGAACCGTTGGCATTAGAACCTTGATTTTTGGCATGAAGGTGCATTAGGGGATTGTTACCAGCAAGTTCTGAACTGACCTACTTTAGATGAAAATTTCTGGTGATTTTTGATGAAAATTACTGGTGATTCTGACTTGGGCAGTGCCCATCTTAATATAGGCAGAATTTCAACTGGGAGGGGCGGGTTCGCGTCGGAGTCCTAATGCCTAACCTACTTCGTAGGTCCTGTGACGTTAGTCACACTGCCATGTTCTTAATCCGAATTGTCAAAGTCAGAATTTCAGTGAGTAGGAAGCATCATATTCTACATTCAATATCCAACCGTCGTCCATAAAGAATTTCCGCGTCAATAATTGAAAGACCTACTTAGTACAACAGTTGGCGCTAATTCCAAATGTGTATGAAATATAAATAATAAAGACACAAGTAACTCTCGATATGTCCTGAATCTATCACTTATAATTATACATCCGGAAACGAGAGAAAATCGTGTTCAATAGACATAACAGCTTACGGTAGATCAACTAGTTGACTGGGCCGACGATGATGAGAGATGGATATGTGAGAAAATCATACAAGCGCAAAGGAGACCACCATTTCGTGGCATTTATAGAAGAATATGCCTTTGAATTGAGATTAAATATGTTATTGACAAAGCTGATTCAAGAAATACTACTAATAATCTTACAAAACTTTTGTAAGCACGAGTTATACAGGAAGAGAAATACTAGGAAATGTTGAGCTACTATTTCAAACATGTGCATTTATAGAAATTCCCAAGTTTGTTTGGAGGATCTCGATGCAAATAAAGACACTTAGAGCTCCAAAGCTGTATATCTGTTTTGTTATAATATAGGATAAAAAGTGTATTGTATGGTCATCGTCAGGAATGGTAGTTTACAACAGTTTGCAACCTGCCTTCAGCAATGGCAGTTTACAACTTGTTGTAGTCAGACATTCCTGACTAAGTCTACAACGTTTTCCGCTAACATTTTCGGATTCTGTTATGAATAAGTATATTTACCGAAATTGTTCAGAGAAAACAATCTCGAGGTCCCTAGCTTCATTGAACATTATACGACAGATGGAACCGGCTATTGGCAAACCATACGGTTAACTGACCGAAAATTTTCATTTTATACAACACTCACTTGTGCACCCCGAAATGACCTGTATTCACATTTTCCTTGTTTATGTCCAAAAAGTCATAGCCGTCGTTCAATATCTGGTGTCTGTTTCTTCTCTTATATGTGTTGTAATTATTCGAATGTTCCTCCAAATGACATTTATAATAATAAACACCGCATCCAGATGCCCTCTTCTTGGTCCTAACTGTCTATCATTGGCTGGCAATCTAATCTTGAGCCAACATATATATATTAGGTAACCGCTCTTACGCCATTGCAGGTTTTGGTAGAGTGCATAGCAATTGAAAAAATGTCCTCTCTCTCTCTGTCAAACTGGGATCTCAACGGGTCATTTCAAACGATCTGTTGGCAAAATATTTTTCAATGGATGTAGTATCTGTCAGTCGTTTCGTTTGAAGACAATACTTCAACACCCACGTTCAAAAGTATAAGCGTCAGGTCCCACGTTCAAAAGTATAAGCGTCAGATCCCACGTTCATCAATCAGCCGTCGTCCATGAAAGTATTTCCGCTTCAGTAATCGAAATACCCTCATCCTACTACAGTTAACACGAATTCCAAACAAGCATAAAATGAAATTTCCAATGAAGAATCTCCTACAAGAGGAAAGCGGTCAACAGTTTTCATTGATGACAGCAAGGCATCGTGATCTTCTTTTCCCAAAATATATTTACCCTTATCACTGACAAGTATTGTTTTATGCAAATGAATTTCCAAGTATAAGAGAGTATAATGCATCTCACTCTATGCAGATATTACGATCCCCAGGTATCTGTATTTTTTGCAGGATCAGCAACCCGTCTGTATTTTATCATTCACTTTACATGTTATGTTTTTCTTCGGAATCGATGGGCCTTCAAAGGCTTTCCGAAATTTAAGAGTGAGTACTGCTAGTCAATGTCTGATTGAGCGATTTAGGGTCCTAATTGAACGAACTCATCCATATTGTATCGTAATGTTCCTCAGATGTACTAATCAAGCAATATTTTTTTAACATTATAAATTAGTGAGCATACTCAAAACAGAAGAGTTGTCGTATTGCATGACGTAATAACACGATCTCCTATTCACAAGGCTCTATTTATTCCACACATCAGTTTAACATGAAGAATGACGCGGGAACTGAACACTATTAAAGACGTTGATGAATCGTCATACACTGTCATATGTTTTTGGGTATACAGACGTGACGGACCCGAATGTGTTGGGTCAAAAGGACCCAAAATGTTTGGGTCAAAGTGGAATTTGATCAAACTATTTGAATCGGTTACGTCTATACCAAAAAATACCTGGACAATTTGGGTCAAAATGAAATTTGATCAAACTATTTGGGTTGGTTACGTCTAAACCAAAACCAATTTGACTCAATCCTTCTGACATTGTAGCAAGAAGATAGAAGAGCTGGGCGTGAAATAACAGTAGAATTTATCGTTAATTTATCGTGACTACGAGTGCTAAATCATTTATGAATAATCACCCTATTGTCCACGACAATAGTCACATAGAGCCATTTATCCGGATGATAAATGTTCTGAACGTTTGTTATATATGATGAAATGGTCTTACAATAAGTCCATTTTAAATTTTCCCGGGATCCTTTGCTCAGAAGAGTATGCAGCTCAATGACGAGCTATACGGCCACGAAGAGTCAGCTCTTACTTTTCGTTGTTGTTTTGGCTTATGTCGATAGTGAACGGTCTTAATT
>JAVTVY010032634.1:0-13742 GCA_036873755.1 Hanleya hanleyi
GGATTTAGTGAATGATCTGATGCGTCAACGCAGATCGCACACCGATCCTCGAGGATGGGAGGTGTTCGCTCAAGGCTTGAAAGACATGCATGTACCACAGGAATTGGTGGGGAACCCCCACCGCTGGGCCTTCATGCAGCAAAGTCAGCAATCGCCGAGTCGTGCACCACGACAGATTCCACAACCTTGGGAATCCGACTGGAAACCGGAGTCACCCCCAAATCACCACCACGACGGGCACCTTCTTTTCGCGCCTATAAAAAAACACCCTTGATCAAGACACCCCACATCTCCAGAGCCGTGACACGTAGCAAGTCACCGCGCCGAACACGACGCCGGACACAACCGCCCAAGGCCTGGAAGACCTATTAAAACCAACAGCAGCAGCAGGACAGCTCAGTCGCCATGTTTTGCCTGACCCTACCCAGTAACAGTTCGCTGGATGTGTTTCCTGACAACACCGTGGCCAAGTACGTCACCCAGTTACCGCAACCGTTACATTTACCTGGCCGGTGGGAATGTGCCCTCGTGGATATCAAATACCCTTACTCGTGGTACAACGTGCGAGCCAATGAAGTGTGGTACGAGGTCACCTACGAAGGCAAAAACACCCGGCTCACCCTGCCCGAAGGCCAATACGATACCCCCAAAGAGTTCATGGGTGGGCTGTCAAGACTGATGCATGATAAGGCGCTACGGGGGGCGACGGATAGTGCAACACGCCTGATAGCCTTGCGCTTCAAGAAAAACGTGTTCTTCGATGTCAACGTACACAACGACAAGGCACAGCTTACCGTCACCGATACCGTGAATGTGAAACTCAGTCCTACACTACAGCAAATGCTGGGTTTCGATCTACAGACGTTCGCTGGTCCCAACCAACACCATGGCGAGATGCCGATGGATATGAAGTCAGGTATGTACGGACTCTACGTCTACTCGGACGTGGTGGACAACCACATCGTGGGCGATATCAACACACCTCTGTTACGGGTGGTCCCCATTAAAAAGACGTATGGCGATCAAGTCACCCACAGTTTCACCCACATGCTCTACTTGCCCGTACGACAAACTGACATCAACACGATCACGGTGGATATAAGAGATGACACGGGACGAGCGGTGGCATTCGAACGAGGAAAAGTCGTGCTGACACTTCATTTTCGACAAGCACGTGCTCCCCACTTTGCATAATGAAAGTACCTTACGAGTGCGATGCACGCAGCTATGCCGACTATTATACCCGACAGGCCGGGGGTGGCTTTCCGGTCTTTAGCGGTGCACGCATGCAACGAGGACATGGACTGGGGAACATACTCGGCAGCATTGTGAAAACGTTCCTGCCCTTGGTGACGCGGGGTGTGAAAGCAATCGGCAAACAAGCGGTGCGCAGTGGACTGCAAGTGGCCGGTGATGTCTTGGGGGGTACGGCACCCCGACAAGCCTTGAAACGACGGGCCAAAGAAGCGGGAGGCGTCTTGGTGGCCAAAGCACAACGCACCGTAGGGAATAAAAGAGTTGCCCCACCGAGATCACGCACCAGTCGACGACCGACCCAGCGACGACGCACATCCAAGAGGACAAAGGATATCTTTTCTTAAAACATGGCCTTAATCCACGCCGAGTCCTGCCCCTCCACCAACAGTGAATTTGATTTGTGGACCGTGCCGCCCACACAAACCAATGTCGAACAAGGATTATGGGTGGAGCATCTCCCGCTCTCCAGCATCAACGAAACCGGACCCATCGAGTTCACCATCAGTAATGCGGATACGGCCTATGTGGATTTAGCCCATACCTACTTGTATGTGAAAGCCAAGGTGGTCAATGGAGCTGGTACCAGAATCGCTGACCAAGCAACGGTGGGCCCGACGAATCTCTGGCTGCACTCGATGTTTCAGCAGGTGGATATTTTTCTCAGCGACAAACTCATCAGTGACTCCACCAACACGTACCCCTATCGAGCCTACATCGAGACAATGTTGTCGTATGGCCGAGAGGCTAAAAAATCTCAGCTGACAACCGCTTTATTCTACAAGGACACGGCCGAGCACATGGACACGGCGGACAATGGGGGATATAACAAACGGAAGGCTTTCACTGCGAACAGTGCCTCAGTGGATATGATGGGTCGACTGCATGCAGACATGTTCATGCAAGACCGGTACCTCTTGAACAAGATCCCCATCAAAATCCGACTGATACGGGCGCCTCCGACCTTCGCCTTGATGGCCACTAACGTAGAGGGGCATGTAGCGGACTATAAGATTGTCATCCAAGACGCAGTCCTGTATGTCCGAAAAGTGAAACCGAATCCAGCCGTTCAATTGGGACACATGAACGCCTTGGAAACAAAACCAGCCCAGTACCCTATCCGACGTGTGCAACCCAAAGTGTTCTCTGTGCCTGCTGGAAATATGGGCGCCAACAAAGAAAACCTGTTCCTGGGGGAACTACCCAAGCGATTGATCCTGGCCTGTGTGGAAAATACCAGTTTCAGCGGAGCCCACCCAGAGAATCCGTTTGACTTTAAACATTTCGGCATCAATTTTGTGGCCCTGCATGTGGATGGACAACAGGTGCCAGCCACGGCCTTAACCCCGAACTTTGGGCGGAGGAATTTCATTCGAGCCTATCAGAGCCTGTTTACAGCCACCGGTCAAATCAACCAGGACGAAGGGAATATGATCAGTCGAGAGGACTACGCGAACGGATACACATTGTTCTGTTTCGATCTGACCCCCACCTTAGAGAACGACCATCAGCTGGCCCTGACCAAGCAAGGCAATTTACGGTTGGAAATCCACTTTGCACGAGCCCTGGCGACCACCGTCAATGTGATCTGCTACGCCGAGTTTGACAACATCATTCAAGTGGACAAGGCGCGCAACGTCCTGTGTGACTTCTCCACCTAACATGAATACAGACCAGATAACCACCGTGCTGGAGAATGACCCAGGGACACGTAGGGTGTTTCAAGGGGTGTTCGCCCGAGATGTGTTTCCATTAGACCGTATGTATCCTGCTGCTTACGTTCTCAACACGGACCCGATGGATCGGCCCGGTGAACACTGGGTGGCCGTGTACTTGACAGAACAGCAGGGGGAATACTTTGACCCGTACGGTCTGCCACCCCTCCATCCCGATTTAACAGACTTCATGGATCAAGGCACAGAGACGTGGTGTTGGAACAGTCAAACGTTGCAAAGCCTGACCAGTGGCGTGTGCGGACAATATTGCTTGTTTTTTCTGTACCATCGATGCCGGGGAAGACCCTTATCTACTATCGTACAGATGTTTGACGAGTACTCCCAGGCCGAGGACCGCGATGTACTCGTCTATGACTGGGCCGCCCATCATTTCAATGTACAAGCCCCGTTCTGGGCTTAAGTTAATGGCAAGCCCCTTGTTCTGGGCTTCAATGTACAAGCCCCTTGTTCTGGGCTTCAATGTACAAGCCCCTTGTTCTGGGCTTCAGTTAATGACAAGCCCCTTGTTCTGGGCTTGAGTTTTCACGTGGTTTTTCTCACGTTGTTGTTGTTCACTGAATAAAAAAAAAAAAAATGAGATCTCACCAAAAAACCCTGTCTTGTGTGTTTTATTCCTAATGCATCAATGCCCAATGTGGAGATTCAGTCAAACTGAAATCAGTGGTGTAGGATTGGGGTCAAAATGTAACCCATCAAGTTTAGAAGGCAAGAGCACTATAGTAAAAAATAGAGAGCCAATGAAATCAGCCTACAGACCAAGTACGTGTCTTTGGTCTAGGTTTGGAGCGGGCATTTCATTGAGGTACGTGTATACGGTGAGTGAAGAGACTCGTCCAACACGTATAGATTATGACTATAAGTTCTATGAGCATAATGCATGAAAGTGGCTTTGAACACCGTATTAGTCAATCAGTGGCCTAGAATGGAGCCAAAGGTAACCCATCCATGTCCAGAAAAACATTACCCGGGTGTACAAGAACCCAGATGTAGGCGCGGACGTCAGCGAAAGCACACCGTGAATACCCCAATTCCATTGGCTGATTGTTCGATCGCTGATTGGTTCTTTTTCTCGACCGCTGATTGGCTCTTTTTCTCGACCGCTGATTGGTCCAAATGGAACTGCCCATCTTTCCCAGGTTCATGTAGAATCCCCTTTTTGTGCTCAAGCTCTGACTATAGCGATGCCGCAACATTGTCCCATTGGACATTGGACCGTCTGACCTGGAGGTGACCCTTTGACCTTTTGACCCGCGTCCGCGCGCGCGCACTACCGGGGATGACGCGCACTTCCGGAGAACGCGCGCGCGCGCGCGCTGCGGGGCGCTGGGGCGGGGCGGGAAAACACCCCGACGGTTGAACATTGGAACTGTTGTGGGTTTGGAGGATGAACATACGGACGTCTATCGCGGCCATCTTGTACCCACCTCCCACATCATTACAGTCAGACCAGCAACATGCAGATAGATGTTCATGAGATAGATTAACAGCATTTCTACCTCAAGATGTGGCGGCCATCTTGTACCCACCTCCCACATGTCACTCACACTGGCGGCCATCTTGTACCCACCTCCCACATCTCCCTCACACTCGCGGCCATCTTGTACCCACCTCCCACATCATGACACTCGCGGCCATCTTGTACCCACCTCCCACATCTTGCACTCACTCACACTCGCGGCCATCTTGTACCCCCCTCCCACACATGACACTCGCGGCCATCTTGTACCCACCTCCCACACATCACGCATGCGCACACCGCCCCAATCCCGCCCCAAAACAGGTCGCTGTGACGTCACACAAGGTTCTGCGCATGCGCAGTGAGGCGCTATCTCATCAATTTACTCGCTATATACTACTGGGGACTACTTTTAGTAGATGCATCTTTAGTATTTTTAGAAATTTTATTAAGTCCTTTAAATGGTGCAGGTAGCTGTCAAAAAGTCTTCTTTCAAATCGCCGATATTTACCACGTTTCAACCACGATTGCCATCGAGGACGAGTGCAATAGTTTCGAAGATGTTTTGCCATTTATAGACGGTTGTGGCAGGTGGTCTGTGTAAGATACAGGTGAGGGGCATGTACCGCTAACCATATCATCTCAAGGTCGCGATTTTCATACTCGTTCCGATTTGTACAGCGATGTTAACTAATGGATAAACACAGACCCCTTCCCAGGCTTGCTGACGATCGCAGAGAAATGGCACGCGGAAACCAGGTAGTTGAAGGTCTTTCTTCGGACCTTAGACGCTATATTGCGTGTATTTGGGCCACTACGCATGCGCAGTTACACAATATGGCGTCTACACAATATAGTGTCTACCGTAACATGGGGAAGGTCAGGGTCGGTGTGAAAACGGCTCGTGTACAGCTGATCACCAGCGCCGGAAATTTTAATAAAAGCGACAAGCGTGGAAAAGAAGGAATTAGCTTCCCGAAAATAACAGGTAAGGAGCATCAAAATGAACTTTTATACGGTAGTGTTTATAGCACACGGAGATCAATGAACGCCATTTGTGACTATCATCCGAAGACGTTCATAAAGTTAGCCCGCGGTTCGCAGTTCGCAGTTCATTATTCGAGGAGACCAGCAGTTATTTCCTCAGATATAAAAATCTGTATTTTTTTTGTTATGAGTACTTTGAACTCCAAACTGCATAGCAAGAGAGAATGTCATGCTCTATATCTTTGCATATTCATATCCCAAATCTGACGCCAGCGGGGCGCTGTTATGAGTCGCTGAATGACTGGCCCCGAATAACGAACTGCGAACCGCGGTCTAACTTTACAAACGTCATCCGAAGGCATTATTGATAGGAGTTGTGGCTACGTTAACATCACGTCACTTTCTCGACCGGGTTGTATTAATGTGTGAACTTAGTGCTTCGAAAACAATGAAGAGTGAACACTAGATACAGACACAGGTTAATGATACGCCGCCTACAAATTTGGGTGAGGGGGGGAGATGGTTACCACTTACTCTCGAGACGTTTCGTGGGACTGAAATGAGAGCATATACACAACGAATTTCCCCTTCCATTGATACTCAGAGTACGTACACATGAATTTCCCCATTATTGCTAGTCAGAACATGAACACAATCTGATTATAACTCAGTCTTAATAACCGCTTCTCTATTTGACATGTCGCTAATTAAGATCTGGGACAGTTCCTATCTTAAATCTGTCGCGCATTTCAGACTGGCGACCAATCACAGTCCACTTCGACAGGCGACGGGGTGCCTATATTCAGTGGCGACGAAGTTCAAGGCGAGATCGAAAATTATGGTGTGCCATGAATTGACGTGCCCGCATTAAAGCAGGAGCAACTGCAGATGCTTTCTTGCCTGCTACGTAAAAGACACTGTATAGCCGTTCTTCCTACCGGCTACGGGAAATCTTTATGTTGCCGAGTGTACGGACGAGGCGCAGCAAAATCCAACCCATGCAGGCGGCTGACGAAGTTCTTGCTCTCGACTCCAGTCCATGAGCGATCACCGAAGATTATTATTTGCTCTCTTCAATGACAGACCTGGTGAAGAGATCAAGGGATATTTCTTGCACTGCTGGATATATAGGTACGGTTATTTTGTTTCATAAAATCAGTTCATAACTGCATCGCAACAACAACGTAAACAACAACGTAAAACGTAAGTTCATCTGACGGATTTGTTATAGGGACTGTCCCAGATCTTAATTAGCGACATGTCCGACAGAGGAGCGGTTATTAAGTCTGAGTTTTTAATCAGTGATTTGCACGTGCAATTTCGTCTCTGTTATTTTGAGTATTTCTGGGGTTTTAAACTGGTATTAATTCGGATTTTTTGTGTAGTATTTTTCGTGAAAGTTTCTGCCATATGTGCATGGTGAAATTTTGAGTTGATTTCGTCCGATTTTCGCTATTCGCGGCGGCTATTTGTTTGTCTTGGTCAGCCCATTTGCGTTGATCCAGTGTCTTGGTCAGCCCATTTGCGTTGACTCAGATCACCATTTTCCTTGTGTATGTAGATGGCGCTCTATTGAATGTAACACGGTCATACGGGGCTTTTGGGTCTTTGAAGGCACTGTTGATATATAGCGCGGGCTATTTTGTAAACTGTTGACAACTGCTATTGTTTTCTTGTTTGTTTGTTCGAATTAATCTTTTCTGGAGCTTCCTGGGTGGGAGTCTATAATTAATAATTATGTTTTAGTGCTATGACAATCAAACTGAGAGTTCACCATTTTCCTTGTGTAGGTAGATGGCGCTATGTTGAACATAACACTGTCATACGGGGCTTTTGGGTCTTTGGAGGCACTGTGAACATTAATATATATAGCGTGGGCTATTTGTAAAACTGTTGACATCTGTTATTATTTTATTGTTTTCTTGTTTGTTTGTTCGAATTAATCTTTTCTGGAGCTCCCTGAGGGGGAATCAATAATTATTTATTAGTGCTATGGCAAACAAACTGTTGGGAGAGGCCACTGAGCCTTGGACTTTTGGGGCTGAATGCCGCTAAGCCGAATAATATTTGGCGTGCTTTAAAAGAGTCTGTCGGATCAGGGCCGAAAGTCCTTGATGGATTAGCGCAGGTGACAAAGGATCTCTGGATTGTGATACTAAAAATGAGCAGGCCAGAGATGTTCTCCTCTCAAACGGTATCTTGGATTTTCAAGATCAGTGCGGTCACTTTGATGAGATTGCACCCACGAAAGTACTTGTCAGAACAAAATGCCCTGTGGAGATACCACACACTGACATCAAACATATTTTTGAGAAATATGGTAAAGTTTATGACATTTCTCACGTGTACTATACTTTAGCAGAGATTTCAAAACTAGGAGTAGGAAGATGTGGATGTCTGGCATCAAAACCGCTCTTCCCTCCACAGTTAGGTTTGGAGAATAGACCGTCCCACGGTTATTGGCGGCTATCTTGAAAGGGGGCAGATTTCGGTCACTGGGAACATGGTAAGGGACAAAAAACACCACAAATGAAAACTAGAAACTCACGAAATAATCCCGATAATCTTTCTCTCGTTGTTGTTGTACACAACTGAACGAATCGACCGCTATTTCGAGGTTACAGCCCGTATGTCTAGAGCCTCTTCTTCGGCAATCTCATTAATATTCATGACTTTCACACACATTTCTTTAGGCTCCGCCTCCGCATACGTTGGCTAAAATGGTCGGGCCCCGAAAGCATAGGGTCGGCAAATCTCACGATTTGAAGCAAAGATGGATTGCAAACCAGTCCCCAGTCTAACAATAAATTGAAAAGTGTTCAAAGATAGCACTACATTTACGTTTGTGATCCTGTTTGTTGAATTCCAAGCGCCAGCAGTCAATCCGAGTCGCCTCATAACGAGCACCTGTCAAAGAGAGCGTGTTTGCCGAACTGCGAGAATGTAGGTCATCGCAAGTGGAAGAGCTTCCTCTACAGTGTTAAATAATGGTCTTATTTTGAGGTTTTATTTCTAGAAATGCGTATTGAATTCACCCAGGTCCTTCCTGGTAACAGTATTGTTGTAAATAAAATTTACTATCCCAAGTAAATCTGCATTTGCTGTCAATTCGCTCTCATGTCCGAAGTATTTTTCAGATGACCCCTAAATAAATCAAGAAGAAGAAGGAAGGAGTTTGGCTTAATGTCACACTCAAGTTTGTTTCACTCATATGGTGACAGTCAGTTTGGTTGGTGGAGGAAGCCGGAGTACCCGGAGAGAACCACCGCCCTTCGACAAGTAACTGACAAACTTTCTCACATGGACCAGCTGGGCTCGACCCCGTGCCGGTTCAGCGGTGCGAGGCTAGCGGTCACCAGCGAAGCGCCTTAGACCACTCGGCCACCGAGGGCCCCCCAAATAAATCAACCACGCCCATCCCCTCGCTTTTGTATGGCGGGAATATCGAGGTGATTTTTTTTTCGCTGTTAACAATTTATCCTGGCGACCAAAATGGCCTACATTTTGATTATACACCAGGTGAGTAACAAATAACATAGTCTACAAACAATGGCCCTGCAAACAATAGTAGTTAACTATTAAACTTGAAAAAAAAGTATCCTAAATGTTTATGTAATGTATGCTCATTCACATAGATTTATTAGGTCTATCTCACAGGCGCTTGCTGTTGGTCTGTTATTAATTATGATATTAATATTTATATATACTCTCTTGTAGTAGGAGGACAGTATATAAATATTAATATCATAATTAATTATTAATAACTAATTAATTAATTATGATACTCTCGGAGTAGGAGAGTATATATAAATATTAATATCATAATTAATAACTGATTATTAATAATTAATTAATTATGATATTAGTATTTATATATACTCTTGTAGTAGGAGGACAGTATATAAATATTGATATCATAATTAATAACTAATTAATTAATTATGATACTCTCGGAGTAGGAGGAGAGCATATATAAATATTATCATAATTAATAACTGACCAACAACAAGCGCCTGTGGTCTATCCATGTGTATATACCTGGAATCTTTATAGAACAGCTTCAAATTTACAGAGCTGTTTTTTTATATACGCCTGCCAAAAAGGCGGACGTATGGATGTGAAGGCGGTTTCAGTCCGTGCGTCCGTCTGTCCGCCCCTCGTGTCCGGTCTCTATCTGGAACAGTTTCTGTCTGCAGTTCCAATTTCTGATGAGTGGATACCCCACGGGAAGGCATACCAAAATGAAGATCGAGGTCAGAGGTCAAAGGTCACTGACCTAAAAAAACAGGAAATCACTGAAGTGTTCGTGTCCGTTCTCTATCTGAACGTTTTCTGTCCACATTTTCATTTTTTTGTGAGTGGATACATTATAGGTGGAGACGATGTGTCGCACACCGGAATTTAGGTCGAGGTCAGAGGTCCAACGGAAACTGTGGCCTAAAAATCAGAAAATCATTGATAATTGACAGTTTTTTTAGGTACAGTTACAGGGGCCTCGGAGCACGTTTGAAAGTGGGGGGCTGAACTCTATATCGGCCATGTTAAATGCTGGACTGGTGCTATCTAAGATAGAACTTATAACATTGCAGTCTCAAAAAAGTGAAGGGCTGTAGCCTCACCCACCCCAGTTTCAAGTTGTCCCTGAGTTATAATTTTTGGTGAGTGGATTCAATAGGGGTAATGAAGTGTCGCATACCAAGGTCAAAGGTCAAGGTCAAAGGTCACTGGCCCCAAAATCAGGAAATTATTAAAAATAACTTTTTTTGTATCAGTAGATAAACTAGGGGAACATGATGTCACGCACCAAAATGTAGGTCAAGGTCAAGGTCATGTGACCCCAAAATCATGAAGTTGTTAAAAATCATTATTTTTGTGTCCATTGATACATAGAGGGAAGATGCTGTGTCGTGTACCAAAATTTAAGTCAAGGTCAGAGGTAACTGACCCCAAAGTCAGGAAATTATTAAAAATAACTTCTTTTTTGCCAGTAGACACATTAGAGGGACACGATGTGTTACGTACCAAGATGTGGGTCAAAGGTCAAGTCACTGTGACCCCAAAATCAAGAAATCATTAAAAATCCAGAAATCATTAAAAGTCACATTTTCATATGCCTGTCGCAGATGAGGTTGTGTAATGCGATGGCAAGTTCTGTCCATTAGCATCTGTTGTCCGTGCGATATCTCTTCAAGGTTTGGATTGATACCAAACTTTGGGTATACCTTACTCGCATGACCAAGACGAACCATATCCATTTCAAGATCAATTTGTCAAGGTCATAGTCCCCCAAAAGTGAATCAGATTTAGCTGACTATATGTGTTAGGTTGGAATATTCCTCTACATGTATATGGCATTTGTCCTGTGCCGTTGTCTCCCATGTTTGACACATGTAAGAAACAGCAACATTTAGTTAAACTGTTGTGAAATAAAACCATACATCTACTAATTTAACGGGTAGAGGGGTCCTTAGTATGGACTTTACACCTGTTTATTAACTCAAGAACAAAGGTTTACTTCATCACTTTCTTCACATTTTTCTTCGTTCGTGAAACATTTTCTCGCCCCAAAAGAATCTATTTGAATGAAACTACTATTTTCTTGTGTTTGATTATTGTCGATTTCAGTGTGGGAGAGGTGAGCTCTCGGCTTTCATTTCAGGGTCACAGTTACCAAGAGTTAAGCCCATCATTCAAATTCAAAGCTTATCATTCAATATAAGATGTAATATATGTTACATTCTCAATCTCAGAAGCTCAAAATCATAGACCTTTCTCTGAATTGCTATCTACGTTACCGGGATCAAGATATACGGGCGTAGATTGGAGCCCATTTGAGCTCTTTTTTTGTTTTATTTTCTGATAATTTTCGCATAAATATTTTTTCATAATTCTAATATTTAGTAGTGTTCTGCAATTTGTTGTTCAAGTGTCACCTTCTAAGAATAAAATATATCTATGTGGTTTATGTTTATTCCGTGACATACTTGTATATTTGCAATCCATATATGAGAAGTGCTTCAAGGAGGGTCTACAGGGGGGCGGGATCATGCAATCTTCCACTTTTATTTTAAAGGGCGTATGGGCCAGGGTGCATGGTCCCTGCTGTCGCAGCATCCCAGTAAAATTTTAAGCTAATCCCGAAGTCCGGTAAAAAATCATGAATATCTTCCACCTCGAATCCTGCTAAAAGTTCAAGGATCCTAGATCGCAAAAGGAAAATAGTTTTTCATGTTGTGTATAACTGGGTTAACAATATACAAATGAGTATACAGGTTACATGTGAGTAGTATACAAAGAGTAAAACGATAGGATAGCGCCTCACTGCGCATGCGCAGAACCTGTTTTGACGTCACAATTGGGGGAGGTTGGGGAGGTGCGCATGCGTGAGTTTGATGTGAGTGGGTGGGTTCAAAATGGCGGCACTTTTTATTTTCCCCCGACCACTGAAAGTCCGCCATTTTGAACCCACCCACTCACTCGGGTGCACTGATTGACCTGGGATGTGAGTGGGTGGGTTTAAAATGGCGGCTTATGGTGTTGTGTGTGTAAAATAAGGGTCCGCCATTTTGAACCCACCCACTCACCGGTTGACAAAAAAAAAAAAGTTCCGGCAAAAAAACAAAAAAAAATGTATTCATGCGCGGTGATGCGGTTTGGCCGTGGTTTTGGCGGTGATTCGGTCTCGGGAAAAAGCTTCCGCGGAGGGGCATCTAATGGGCTGGGTGTGGGGTTGAACTATCGGCCTTCTGCGCATGCGCGGTGGCCGAAGGGTATGAAAATAGCCGTGTTGGAGCTAGGGAAGTCCCTAAGGGTCCGATGGGGTCGAGGGAGGTATCAAAGTGAAGCTTATGTGAAGGGGCATCTAATGGGCTGGGTGTGGGGTTGAACTATCGGCATTCTGCGCATGCGCGGTGGCCGAAGGGTATGGAAATAGACGTTTTGGAGCTAGGGGAGCCCTAATGGACCAATGGGGTCGAGTGAGGTATCGATGTGAAGCATTCGTGAAGGGGCATCTGATGGGCTGGGTGTGGGGTTGAACTATCGGCATTCTGCGCATGCGCGGTGGCCCAAGGGTATGGAAATAGACGTTTTGGAGCTAGGGGAGTTCCTAATGGGCCAATGGAGTCGTAGGAGGTATCAAAGTGAAGCATTCGTGAAGGGGCATCTGATGGACTGGGCGTGGGGTTGAAATATCGGCATTCTGCGCATGCGCGGTGACCCAAGGGTATGGAAATAGACGTTTGGAGCTAGGGGAGCCCCTAATGGTCCAATGGGGTCGAGTGAGGTATCAAAGTGAAGCATTCGTGAAGGGGCATCTGATGGACTGGGTGTGGGGTTGACGCATCGGCCTTCTGCGCATGCGCAGTGGCCCAAGGGCTGAAAATAGCCTTTGGAGCTAGGGAGCCCTAATGGTCCAGTGGGATCGAGTGAGGTATCAAAGTGAAGCATTCATGAAGGGGCATCTGATGGACTGGGTGTGGGGGTTGAATTAGGGTCATTCTGCGCATGCGCGGTGGCCCAAGGTACGAAAATAGCCTTTTTG
This sequence comes from Hanleya hanleyi, assembly GCA_036873755.1. NCBI lineage: Eukaryota > Metazoa > Mollusca > Polyplacophora > Lepidopleurida > Hanleyidae > Hanleya > Hanleya hanleyi. The sequence continues at coordinate 12,977 of JAVTVY010032634.1, forward strand.
GAGCTAGGGGAGCCCCTAATGGTCCAATGGGGGTCGAGTGAGGTATCAAAGTGAAGCCTAGGTGAAGGGGTATTTGCTGGCTGGGTGGGTGCATGTAAAATTTTTCTGAAAAAAAAAAAATACGGAAGACGGACTTTATCGAAAAACCTGGGAAAATGCCTATATGGGGTATGGGGGTATATAGGTCGCCGGGCTTAGCGGGGCTTGTCTATCAATAGAGTTATCTCCCCCTAGTTCCAGGGTGGGTGTATGTAAAAATTTTCCTGAAAAAATACGGAATACGGACTTTATTCTAAATTACGGGAAAATGCCTATATGGGGTATGGAGGTATAGGACCATCCTGGGAAACCTACTTCTCCACATTTGCGGTATAGGTTGTGGGGTCTCGTTTACTCGTCTCGTCATTTAGAACATGATAGGAAGTGTCCCCGTGCGAATCGGTGAAATTTTTGAAAAAAGTCACCGAACCCCATATAGTCCCATACTGAGGGTATAGGATCAATGTTTGTCCCCCTGGAAAACGTACTTCTATACATTTTGCGGTAGGGTTGTGGGGTCTCGTTTTACTCGTCTCGTCATTTAGAACATGATAGGAAGTGTCCCCGTGCGAATCGGTGAAATTTTTGAAAAAAGTCACCGAACCCCATACAGTCCCATACTGAGGGTATAGGATCAATGTTTGTCCCCCTGGGAAACGTACTTCTATACATTTGCGGTAGGGTTGTGGGGTCTCGTTTTTACTCGTCTCGTCATTTAGAACATGAT
>JAVTVY010032635.1:0-13735 GCA_036873755.1 Hanleya hanleyi
TCTCTCGCAGGCTAGTAGACCTACACCTCCTTCGTTTGTGCCCAGGTTTACCCCTGTGAATCCCGGGACAGTGAATAACGCTGAGACAGAAGCGGAAGAACGGACTTCCTTGTTCGATGCTGATCCGGACCTCGCTGCGTCCAGTTACTCTGATACACTGGCTCGCCTTTATGAGTTGTTTCCGGATATGACTCCTCCGCCAATTGTAGAATCCAGAAGGGTTACTGCGATGTCTGATCTCCGACAAGAGCCGTCACATCGCACGTCACTTCCGCCTTCTAGAGCTGTTTTTGAATGTGCTGAACGCATGCGGGACACCTTCTCACTTCCTAAGACCCAAGATGAGAGGCAACGACAACAGGAGTCTAGATCTCTTTTTAAGAAATCTACTGGTGTCTTCCCGCTGGAGCGACCCGTGTTCCGGTCGTATTCAGTACACGGCTCACCTTGGCATGATCGAGCAGCAGTCCAGGAACCGGAACTCGATCAGTTTCTTGGAATCTCTCCGCCGAAGAAAGACATTCCTCTTTCTGTTCATCAGATGTGTCTACTGGAGGACACTTCTAGACAGGAGGTAGCGATTACTTCCCATCTCGATTGGTTTCTTTACGCCATTCGCACGATTCTTAATCGCATACCCCAAATGTCACCTTCCGGTTACGTATCTGTTCCGGTGGATGACGTCAACCTGATGAAGGACTTCCTGACGGCAGCTGCGCGTGCAGACGCGGACTTGATGGCATCCTCAGTCTTCATGTCCGCTATGTTTGTACACTTAAGGCGTCTTGCACTGTTTTCGGCCCTGCCTACGTATACCCCGGCCAGTGTGAGATCGACCTTAAGGGAGCAGTCCCCCGCCTCAGGACTTCTGTTTGCCGGTGTACTACCTGAGCTGCAGAATGAAATGTCCGCTGCCAGGACCACACATTCTTACTTTGGTTCGCAACAGAGGAAGCGATCGGCCCCCGAGGCCGCGACGTCGTCTTCCTCGGCCCCGAAGAAAGCTTCATCTTCAAGTTCTTCTTCCGGGGCTGGTGCCAAGAAGGATGTACCCTCCTCTTCGAAATCCGGCGGAGGTTCGAAGGGAGGGGGGAGCGGCCACTCTAAACGTGGTGGCGGAAAAGGGAAGTCCGCCAGAGCTTCCAAGAAATGAGGACACGGGCCATGCAGATGTGCTTTCTGCATGGCGAGACCGCACGTTGCCGCCGTTCCCAATTCCACCAGATCCGGCGCTTCCGGTAGGCGGGAGACTTGTAAGGTTTTGGAGGAATTGGGAGGCAATCCAGGCGGATTCGTGGGTGTTGAACACCCTACGTCATGGGTATCGGCTGGAGTTCGCCACAACTTCCCCGTTGACCACGTCACCCAGGGCGTCTCGAATTCCAGTGCGTCGGGAGCACCTGATGGAGATTCAGAGGTCCGTGGACAAGTTGGTAGTGAAGGGTGCAGCTATAGAACTTCCGCCAAACGATCTGTTCCCGGGCTTTTATTCTCCGGTGTTCCTGGTCCCCAAGAAGAACACCACCGAAATGCGTATGGTTATAAACCTGCGTCGGTTGAACAAGGACTTCTTGGCCCCGCCTCCTCGTTCCGGTCTATTCGTTCGGCTCTGTTACAAGGGGATTGGATGACGTCTCTCGACCTCCAAGATGCATATCTGCATGTTCCGATCTACAGGGCTCATCACAAGTATCTGCGCTTCCTGGTTGGCAACCGGAAGTTCCAGTTACGCGTGCTCCCTTTTGGACTATCCACATCCCCTTGGGTCTTCACCAGAATTTTCAACCCGGTGGCGTCATTCCTGCACACGAGAGGTATCAAGTACCACTTCTACCTCGACGATTCCCTACTACGGAATCAGTGCAGGGAGGAACTCCGCAAGGACACCAATTTCGTTTGGGAGGTCCTTGTTGCTCTGGGCTATCTTCCTCACGAGGGCAAATCGGAGTTGACACCATCCCAGTCTCGGGTCTTTCTCGGAGTTTCCTACGACACCCTTTCAGCGTTAGCGAAACCTCCGGAAGACCGCTGGAAGAAAATTCTGACGTCGGTGCCGACGTTCCTGTCAGCATCGCACAGACGTGCTCTCCAGTTCGCTGCAATTATCGGCCTGTTAACATCAACTCAGGATGTAACACCTCGAGATCGGTTGCAGCTTCGGCCGTTGATGATGCACCTCAACAACCATTGGCCGAAACGGCACCTGAATCCTACTGTCCCTGTGACAGAGGATGTCAAACGTCTCCTACGCTGGTGGCTGCAGCCGGAGAACGTGATGATAGGTGTCACCTTCCTACCCTTTCAGCCGTCCCGTCAACTGTTCACGGACGCATCGATGGAAAGATGAGGAGCACATTTGGGTTCGAGGTCAATATCCGGCTTGTGGAACGACAGCCAGAGGAAGCTACATATCAATGTATTGGAGTTCCAGGCCGTAACCCTGTCCATACAGAGATTGCTTCCAGACCTCAAGAACCAACGCTTGTTGGTAGCAACGGACAACACGACAGTCCTCGCCTACATAAACAAGCAGGGAGGGACTCACTCTCCCCAACTGCTGGATCAAGCACAGAAATTCTTCAGCCTATGTTGGGACAACGGAATTTCTGTGCGAGCTCGCCACATTCCCAGTCATCTGAACGTCTTAGCCGACGCACTGTCCAGACCGAATCAGATAATAGCGACCGAATGGCAGCTCCACGAAGACATCCTAGCCCAAATGTCTCGGATATGGGAGACGCCGAACGTAGATCTGTTCGCCACCCGTTGGAACCATCTACTGCCGGCCTATGTGTCTCCCGTTCCGGATCCAGCAGCCCTGGCGGTCGACGCCCTGTCTTTGGACTGGTCCGACATGATTGCGTACGCCTACTCGCCGCCAGCAATCTTGTCACAAGTCCTCCGGAAGATCCAAGCACAGCCGTGCGTGGTCTACCTTGTGGCTCCGTGGTGGCCCACTCGCCCTTGGTTTCCAGACCTGATGGATCTTCTCATAGAAGTACCTCGTCGGCTGCCGCTTTGGTGGAACCTGCTTCGTCAGCCGAGATCCAGCCTGTATCACTCGAATCCCGGTCTATTTCAACTGACCGCGTTCAAGTGCTCCAGCATCAGCTCGTTGAGGCTGGATTTTCTGTCGAAGCGTCCGAAAGGATGGTCCGGTCAACCAGAGCATCAACAACTGCGGTGTACCAGAACAAGTGGAAGTCCTTCGCTACCTGGTGTTTTGGACGTGGAATTGTTCCAACCTCTGCCACTGTTCACCAGGTAGCAGACTTCCTTTTGCATCTGTTTCATGACAGGCAGCTTGTTCCGGCCACGGTCGACGGCTATCGGTCCGCTATCTCCAGGGTACTTCAATTGACCACAGGTGTCAACCCATCACTCGACGTCAACCTTTCTGCCCTTCTTCGTTCCTTTCGGGTGGAGAGGCCTACTCCGACGCCGCAGCTTCCTACAATGGGATTTGGCTCTGGTTCTGAGACGGCTCTCTGAGCCGCCCTTCGAACCCATCGGCACCTGTGAGTTGAAGTTTCTATCTTACAAGACCGTATTTCTGATTGCCTTTGCCTCTGCCGCCCGCGTATCAGAAATTCATGCCTTGGACTTCAGGTCTTTGAGATACAACCCTAAGTGGACCTGGGTGGCGTTATCTACTCTCCCGGATTTTGTTGCGAAGAACCAGTCCCTCTACGACAATCTTCCGAGAGAGGTCATCATCCCGGCTCTGTCCAACATCCTGTCCGCGGCTGTTGACGATGACAGAGTCTTGTGCCCCGTCAGAGCTCTCTCCTGTTACCTGGCACGTGTGGAGCATATGAGAGCTGGGCGGGTGCGTCTTTTCATCCCGTTTGGGCCCTCTTCCAAGCAGGAGATATCTAAAAATACTATATCTTCCTGGCTTGCCAAGACTATTCGTTTTGCGTACACGGACGTACCACCTGAGGTTATCTCCTTGTCCAAGGTCTCCGCCCATGAGGTCAGGGCCATGGCGGCATCCTGGCCTCTATGGACCAATAGATCCGTGTCCGACATAATGAAGGCCTGCTACTGGAGGAGTAATGTTACCTTCGTGTCTCACTACCTCCGGGATCTGACGCTCCAACGACGGGACATCTTCTCACTGGGACCCCTGGTGGCTGCCCAGTCAGTTGCGGACCCGTCTATGCACTAGACCTCCTAGTGATTTTACCATTTTTTTAAATCTGGTAAGTGTCTGTTCTCCCCAAATTTTCAAAAAAAGGGGGGGCGGGAGGTTTTGGTCTAGTGCTTGTCAGCCATTCACTAGGCCCGCTTATATGTATATATTAGGGCTGGGTGATTATATCGATGGCCATACCGTCATGTTATATGTCTTTATGGCACTCGATTATCTCGCTGACTCCTGTTTTGCCTTGCAGCCTATGCTTGAGAACTTTTCTGTTTGACCACTATTTCCCTCCTCCTGCTATGATATTCTAGCAATAAGGTATGTGAAGGTAAGTTTTACAGCGTAGGAAATATGAAAAATTTGAAAATCAATTTTCTTATTTCTAAGCTAAAACTTACCTTCACATACTGTGATGGCCCTCCCAGCCTCCCCGCTAATGGGTTATTCACACTGCGATTGAGTAGGAAAGAAGGAAGTGACGTGGTCAGACAGAGAGGATTCTGGGTACTCGCGCATGGGCATTGGGGCATTACAGGGACTATTTCTTTTGGTTCTGTGGTAAGGTTTTACAATGGGGCAATCGCGTAGGAACATGATAGCAATAAGGTATGTGAAGGTAAGTTTTAGCTTAGAAATAGGAAAATTGATTTTCAAATTTTTCATTTTCAAATTTTGCTTTTGTTTCCTCTCTCCTCAACATCTTGCTGGGGATTATTGTTCATGCTAATTCACCTGTCGATGACACCACCTCTGGGCCGAGTTGAAATTTAGTTTCGGGACATTAACTTCTGAAAACCTTATTGATTTAGGAAAAAATTGGTACTTGTAGGTACATGTACCATGCCACTGGATCTCTCTTGAGATTACTCTCCATGTCAGGTACTGAACGTTACGATTCCAAGCCAAATAAATTGTTCAACATCGTCAACTTCAACACCTCGGGTTATCATTCTGCTGGCCTCACCAGGCAGGCAAAAACCTCAATAAAAACTGCCCACACACAACAGCTAACCCTGGATTCAACAGACAGTATTAAAGTCGTTAGCTCAGGGCTGTCATGTGCACCGTGCTTAATATATCATTTGAAATTATGAAAGGATGGTCATTAGGCCATTGTTGATTAGTTGTTCAGCATGACCAGCCCTCATCTACATTTTTAGGGCAAATAATTAAAATAGATGATTTTTATGGGTGAAAGTTATTCATTTTCTTCATATTCATGAATATGCTATTTAATTACTAAATAATTATACAATGTAGCATCTAGCATGAGTATTTAAAAAAGCAAAGTCAATGCTAAACAACCAGGCAAAAGCGACAATGGCTGTAAATTTTTGAAACATTTGCAGAGAGTATAACATTGCAGCAATCACCAGTGTAATCTGTGTGTTTTCAACATGTGGGTCAATTGGACTATAGCCCGAAAACATCAGCTTTAGGAGATTAATTTCTTTGCATTGAGTGTTGTTGTTGACGTCTTTAGGAAATGCCGATAGGGCCGATGTACAACGCAGAGAAATTGAGGCAGTGTGTGACACAGACCTCGGGCCCCATCTCGGGCCTTGCTTTCCATCTATATTTATGAGAATCTGTCCGATTACAGTAAATTATTTTGCAGGAGTGCTGACAGGAATCAGATTCCCGTGGAAAAGCATGCCATGCACCCCACAGTAGGCCCTACCTTAGGAAATATAAGAAAACCCAGAATTTGTTTTTCTGTCACCCATATCATTGGAATTTTATTTGTTATTCATCCAACTCCACAGTTCTCTACATTTCGAGTTATTAACTGTTATCATACCCCCGCATTACAAAGTATACTGGATTCAGCATTTCCATCTGTCCTACAATCCGTCTGTCCGTCTGATTTGATGGTAGCTAGAAGCTGAATCGTTCCATCTAGACTTCAAATTTGGTATACAGCATTGATGTGTGGCAAAGCACAAGCCTATTAAATTGGATACATTTCTGTGTTTTTTTTTGTGGTTTTGTTTTCATGGCAACAAGATAAAAAATAGCCATGTAACATTAACACTCTAGAAGCTAAACTGTTCCATCTAGAGACTTCAAATTTGATGTACAGCAGTGATGTGTGGCAAAGTCCAGGCCTATTGAAATTGGATACATTTTGGTGGTTTATGTGGTTTCCATGGCAGCAAGACAGAAAATTTCATGATGTTCACAAGCCAAACCATTGACGCTGGGGACTTCAAATTTGTTATGCTGCATTGCTGTGTGGCAAAGCACAAGTGCATTGAATATTGGGTACATTTTGATGGTTTTTGTAGTTTCCATGACGGCAAGATGGAAAATATCCATGTTACGATATTAACGCTCTGCAAGCCGGACGATTGCATCTGGAGATTTAAAATTTAGTATGCAACATTGCTATGTGGCAAAGCACAAGCCTATTCAAGTTGGGTACATTTTGATGTTTTTTGTGGTTCCCATGGCAATTAAATGGAAAATATCCATATAATTATGACATGAATTCACGTGAGTGTTTGCGTGCAGGTGAGCTATCACTCGCGCTAAACACGAAGCCCTGATGATGACATTAACATTCTTGACGAAAAACAAATGTTGCAGCTCAAATATCAAATTTGGTGTTTGGTATTGTGTGTTAAAGGTCACATCTGTTCAAATTGGGTACGGTACATTTCCAAATCGGTATTTGGTATTGTGTGTTGAAGGTCACATCTGCTCAAATTCGGTACGGTACAAATTGGTATTTGGTATTGTGTGTTAACCCTACCTGGCCTGGGGGGGGGCCATTATGGCCCCCCCCCACCAAACTTTCTGCACTATCTCCGGAACGGCGAAAAATGGAGAGCTGAAACTCCGTGACTTTATCATTTGTCTTATTGGGGTCATTTTGAGCCTATTTTCATAACCCCCCGAGCAAAGGATCATGGGTAAATTCAAGATGGCGGCCACGTGGTGTACCAGAAAAGTGATTTTTTGTCGTATTTCTTCAAAATTTCTGCTTTTCCGCAATGAAAAGTGGGCAAAAACTATTTTATTTCATATCACATTAATATTTGCTAATTTTTCATGCAGTTTTTGTGGAGAAATTGCCAAAATAAAAAATTCGGAAAATCTGACCAAAAAATCGACCAAAAAATGCCGTTTTTCAAAATGGCGTCACTGTGACGTCATCAAAGCGGCCATCTTGGATTTTTTTACATTTTCTGGTAGAGCTTGACCCAAGGGTATCGTGTAATAAGTTTCAGCCCCCTAGCTCAAGGGGTAAGAAAAATAATTAGGGGGGGCCATTTCGGCCCCCCCCCAGGCCTGGACAGGTCCCAAAAAGCCCAGGCCAGATAGGGTTAAAGGCCACAATGACATCTGTTCAAATTGGGTACATTTCCAATTTGGTATTGTTTGTTAAAGGCCAGGCCACATCTGTTCAAATTGGGTACATTTCGATGATTTCCATGGCAACATAACAGAAAATATTCATATAACTATTTTGACACATCAGATGAGCTTGTTTGTCTCATTGATATCTCACTAAGTCCTATCACCCGGGGAAACGGGGGGTATTTCTGTAATTTTCATTACAAAAATACAATGACCACACATTCCCAGCCAGCTGAAACTCAGTGAAACAGGAATCCAACTGCATTATTTCTGCACTGAATATGTTGAATTTAATGTTATCAATTTATCCTTTCAGGGAATTTGGATTACATGAAGGACCAGCTTTTTCGCATTATACTGATCAAGAAGTGGACTATGCAGTGAGAAGAACAATTGGTTGCAACAGAAGAATCGGTGCAAATGCTGTCCGTGTACGCTTACAAAATGAGGGGATCTCTGTTCAAAAAGAGCGAATTCGTACCTCTGTACGAAGGGTGGATCCAGCTGGTGTTGCACTTAGATCACGAAGACTTCTAAGACGAAGAACATACCAATCCCATGTGGCTGGGCCAAATTCTCTGTGGCATGTGGATGGAAACCACAAACTGATAAGGTAGATGTTTTACTCTGAATACCTCTGGCAAATAGAGTTCAGGCAAGTGTGTAAGCTCACATTCACTCTTGTGAGTAAATCACTCGTAGCTCCAGCAAACCCTTGTTAAATTGACAATCACGGTGTAGATATTCAGGTACTCGTAAACAATTCCTGTCGGTACATTATACCCACCTGACTATTTACTTGGAGGGGGTGGGGATTAATGCATTGTTCACATTATCTGAGTAATAGAATGCAATTACACAGTTTGTAACTAATTCTGTAACGCTGTCTAATTCTGTCTATCAACGTACTGTGTTTATTGAGTATTTTAGCACAGTTGCGTGAAATGTACATGTGTCAAATACACTTGTTCATTCGAAAGATTCTATTTCATGGACAATGGTTGTGGAAAGGGACATTTGCTTTTATACAAGTCACGATCGAATAAGACGAACCAATAAAAAATTACCAGATGGAATATATTTCTCTGTTGTTTCCATTGTGAAGTGACGAAAAATAGACCTAAATTCACAAAGCCTGAAAGAATTAATCTCCATTTGAGAGACCACATATAAACTTGTCCACTGATATGGGCACGATGCCAACCGAGGCAGAAGCATCGTGCCTGCATCAGTGGACCATTTTTTCAACAAAGGACAGAAAGCATGTAAAGGTTTTTCATATATTTTTAATGGTTATTTCAAGTGCCGTTACATGTAGTTTAGGAAAGTTTATAAATTTGAAGGCACAGGTTTCGCCCTTGCCCTATAATGTAATGCCCATGCCCTATAATTTATCAACTTTTCCAAACTAAGGTCATCCTTCAAAATATGTGTTGGGTGTAATGTGACCCTGTTTCAGTAATGTCACTATGTGGGTAGGTCGGTGGGAAAATAATTATTTTTATTTTTACTACTGGGACCTAGGGTGAATTATGGTTGATACTTCATGTAGGAACTATTTGTCTAGACACATTGTTGTCCACAGACTTGGCTAATATTGTATGCATTGTCTCGTTGTTCTTACATAAAGTATGAACCGAATTTTAACACATTCAGATGCGAACCAAAAGTGGTGTTGTAAGTAACCAGCTGGGCTATTCCTTCTAATATGAAAAATCCATAGTCTTCTGTTTCTTCCTTTGGTTGTTAGCTCATTAACAATACCTCTATTTTTACACTTTTTGATGGATGAAAAAATCACAGTAACTCACCAGAAAGGCAGGGACTTGTGAAACTTATAATCATATGTTGGGTCAAGTGAGATGCAGAAAACATTATATATTGCATTTTTGGCTTCATTGTTCCAAGTCACCCCAACCAGGAGGTGACTTTGAACAAGTGAAAATGAAGAAAAAGCTTTAATCCGATGACAACCAATCTTCTGCATCTGAAAGGTCAGACACCGGGAGGGATTAGATTATAATATCTATCATTTTCAAAAATTAATTTATAATTATAAAAAAAGACCTCAAAAAATGTTCGAAGTCATCCCAGATTACAGTATATTTTTCTTTCTTTGGGTAAGGATGTGGGCAGTTCTTCTTTTCTATTGCAGCTATCATGAATCAATGAGTTTTGATTTAATTCTGGAGTTTAGACTTTATTTTCTTTGACAGTTTGCCATGGATTTATAACAGATACGCAACACCAACAAAGAAAAAGAAGGAAATTCCTATTTTTGTCCCACAAAATTTTATACTGTGTTGGTTTTTACAGTCACAGATCTCACTCCCAATCAAAATTTGAGATTTTGACTTGAATTTTCATCAGATATCGAATAAATCTCTATGAATGAACAAATTCATTGAAATTTGCACGTGTATTCGGGGAATGAAACTAAGAAGAGGCAATTGCCCTTATAAGGGCAAGGGCATAACTCAATTCTACCGGACAGTACGATTTTTTGTCCGTGTCATAAAGAGACATGTCCATCACACAGATAGTAATTTTGAGCACTAGCACTAACTACTGTATGGAGAACATATGTAGTTGTTATGGTGTTTGTGATGCGCACGATCCTCTGATGGGAAGACAAAACATGCAACAACAACTACGATGATGGCAATAATTTCTTAGTGATTTTACTTTTGAATAAATAAATATGAAAAGAACTTTTGGGTCGATCCCATTTTCAGGGGATTGGTCGCATTACCGCAAACCACCTGGCATTCCAGGCAACCTGAAAACAGGTTAGAAAACTCTGCTCGGGGGTGAAAAATCTCGATCACACACATAGATGCTGATATGAGATGTCAACAAACCAAAAAACTCTTGCAGACATGAATGCAAAAAACTAAAATTTCATGAGACCCTTTTAAACATACTTTGGCATAATATTTATCACCAATGTTAAATCAACTGATCTTATATAAGCACATAATTTTAGTAAAAAAATCAGTTTTTGGTTCTCTAACCCTATAATTTCCACTTTGACATGATTTGTATTCAATAAGATATATTTAGGCCATTGTCACTTGATTGGTTGTTTAGAATGACCTTGAATTTTCAAATATGCATGGTAGATACTATAATTATTCATTATTAAATTGCAAACCAATTTTATACGAACATGAATAAAATTTCTCTTCCATTTTGATTATTTGCTCTCAAAATATAGATTAGGGCTGTACATGCTAAACAATTAATCAAATGACAATGGTCTTATCAATCTTTGAATGAGTTTTTATGGAAATATGTTTTCATGGTGGTTCTTTGTCTGGATAAAAATTAATATCGATCAATATTTCACTAATCTTGATGAAATTTTCGGTGAATTTTCTTTGGAATCTACATGTAATCTGTACAATTATCTACTTTTCAAAGTCTTAACCTACACGAGCTTGTGTGGATAATACGGTCTGATCAAGATAATTTTGTAAAATATGACAGTGTTCATCGAAATGATTAATATTGATGTGTTTAAATACAGTGGGGTGTGAAAATGAGATAATTGTATGTCCAATCAATTGTGTAGGATAAACTAAAGTTTCATTGAATAAAAACACTTCGCCAAACGATTTTTACCCAGCAATGCTCATTCAATAAACAGATAATCGTCTCTAGAGTTTGTTCTGGTTATCCAAGCAGCCTGAAACTTTTCTTTCAGAACTGTGCAAAAATTCATGATTATAGGGAAGTTAGAACTATAGGTAGATGAAATCACACTTTTTAAGACCCTCGTCTCCCCTTGAGAGAGCACATAAATAATTAACAATTTGCCTAGACCAAGCAACTTGGTGGGCAACTCTGTGCCGTAGTAGACCCTGTATGTGATATGTGCCATACAAATTTAATTAAACATGATTTTTTCACCAAATAATTCACTAAATTCACTGTCAATAAACCCAGAGTAAATTTTGTTGAAAGAGTTAAATTTTTTCAAGGAAAGGTGAGCAATCACTCCGTCTCACACCACACTTGGCCAAAAAACATACATGTATATTGACAGAGTTGAAAACACTGATTACTTATTGCTGCTGTATATGCTTTAGAATTTGGCACCTTTCTGGAAATGAAGATACTAGTGAGACATCTGACTTGTCAGTCATAATGATAGCCTTGGAGTGATCCGTTTCAATTTGCCTAATTTCCTACGCTGTAAAACTTACCTTCACATACCTTATTGCTATCGTGTTCCTACGCGATTGCCCCATTGTAAAACCTTACCACAGAACCAAAAGAAATAGTCCCTGTAATGCCCCAATGCCCATGCGTGAGTACCCAGAATCCTCTCTGTCTGACCACGTCACTTCCTTCTTTCCTCTACAATCGTAGCGGTCAGACGTAGTTCCATTGTGCTCCCGTAAAAGTTTCAAGATCTACATCTGTAATACCACGATATTCCTTACTCGTAACCTTGGATTACCTACGGAGATTTCCTGGGATATTACCGTGAGAGAGAAGAAGGAATATTACCAAATTCCTGGATTCGAGACCTACCTGGACTTCAAACATCGTCAGGGAGTATTGTCGAATCATAAATAAAGATGGCGTCCGTGTTTTGTGTTGTATGTGGACGATCCAAACCCACGACGGATCCGCATTCAGCTTGTCCGCCGTGTAGAGGGATCTGGTGCGATCAGTATGCCAAGTGTGCAGAATGCGAGCTATGGGCCGACGATGTATTTCAACGATATCTTGTCGGTTCATATGCCAGTGAAGTTTTGCCCCCGCCCGGCTTCGATTGTGCCGAGAGCTTGGTCGGCTCTCCGTCTCGCTCACCTGTGAACGAGCCGGACGAGTCTGCCTCTCTTGATATGTCCGTTACGCAGGATATGAGTGTAACTCCATCTAGTAATTTGCCGAATGTAGTCAGTATTTCTCCTCCTCCATGTACAAATTCTGTTTCAGGGGCCAAGATGGCGAACAAAGATGGCGGACATCCCGTAGGTAAGTTACTGCACGGGACGTCCTTGACCTTGACGGCCAACTTTGATCCGACATCTATGACGTCACTTCCGACTGAGGGTCCCCTGTTTCGGATTGTCAATCCGGAGACTGTGACTTCCGTGGTCAAGGACTCGTCACTTCCGGAGAATCTGTCTTCATCTCGGTGCAGCTCATCTACGTCTATACCAACTACGGAGATGTCAGCTGTTCCAGCGTCCGTAATATCACTTCGCCCAGTGCAGTCTACGGTGATTATTACACCCGTTTCCGGTTTTCCTGCGTCGGGTCATTCCCTACTGAACGTTCCCAGGCTGTCCAGGGCACCTTTACAGCAGCCTTTGTCAGCTCCCCCGCAGCTTGCTCAACCGGACCAGCGTCAACGTGTGCCTGTGTCCAGTTATGACTTCCGGCCAATGGTAGCTCCGAGTTTCTCGGATGCTTATATGCAACCATTGACTTCATACCTTCCGGTATCGTCTTACCTTCCGGTATCATCGTATCACATCGGAACTTCCGCTCCTGTTTCTGCGCATGCTCCGATGTCGGCTACTTCATCCTACTATAGGACTGCCTCTGCATATGATGTTCCTGCCTATCCATCTGGTTATGGGGTTCCGGGTCATTCATCGATGTATGACACGAGAGTGACGTCATCGATGAACAGACTTCCGGTTACGTCATCGATGTATAGCAGATCGGCTCCCTATGCTGCACCGCCGTACTCTCCGCTCCCTGTACGCAGTGTAGTGTATAGGCCTACTTCATACCCTTCTGTGGCTTCTGTAGTCCGAGCTATTGATGTACCACGTCGTGTGTTTCCTACTGCACGTATTCCTACACATCCGACTTCCGGTACATCGGGTGCTCACTTCCGTTCTCCCTCTCCTAGGCCTGTCAGATATGCTATGCCATATCATGCACCTATACCGAGACGACAAGTGAGGGTTGCTCACCCACATCTGCCTAGATCCCCAGCTAGGCCGGCGATGTCCCAGTATGCGGCTGCTTCCGGTTCTGCCTTACTTCCCCCTTCTGATAGGCAGTGTCCTCCAGCAACATCTATTCCTGCCAGCCTCTTCGATAGGTTTAATAGATTGTCTGCTGACTTCGCAGCCCTACAGCGTGACATGTTGACCACCATCTCCTACACCACTTCCGGTGCCCGAGTGGGCTGGCTATCAACCTCGCCCCGTATCATCAAGGAGGCCGACTTCCGGTTCCCATCCTCAGCTACCA
>JAVTVY010032636.1:0-15391 GCA_036873755.1 Hanleya hanleyi
GCTTCTGGAGGAGCAGGAATGGAAGAAGCCTGGCTGATGACTTCACGGACACAGGAAATCAAATATCTCAAAAATATTCATACCAAGATTGATTACTTTTCTTCAGATGGTTTCACACTAGCCACGATCTCCCTGTACTTTCAGAATTACAATACCGAATAACATGGGTGATTCCCAAATAATGTCTGCATGCAGTAAATATAAGTTTCATTCCAATTTCTTATTTGTATGTTTGCAGAGTTTGAGAATGCAGAGACTTTGTTGATATCTGAGGTACAGATGCTATTAGAACACAGGTATGTTAATATCTGAGGTACAGATGCTATAAGAACACAGGTACCGTATGTTAATATCTGAGGTACAGATGCTATTAGAACACAGGTATGTTAATATCTGAGGTACAGATGCTATTAGAACACAGGTATGTTAATATCTGAGGTACAGATGCTATTAGAACACAGGTATGTTAATATCTGAGGTACAGATGCTATTAGAACACAGGTATGTTAATATCTGAGGTACAGATGCTATAAGAACATAGGTACCGTATGTTAATATCTGAGGTACAGATGCTATTAGAACACGGGTGTGTTAATATCTGAGGTACAGATGCTATTAGAACACAGGTATCTGAGGTACAGATGCTATTAGAACACAGGTATGTTAATATCTGAGGTACGGATGCTATTAGAACACAGGTATGTTAATATCTAAGGTACAGATGCTACTAGAACACAGGTATGTTAATATCTAAGGTACGGATGCTATTAGAACACGGGTATGTTAATATCTGAGGTACGGATGCTATTAGAACACAGGTATGTTAATATCTAAGGTACAGATGCTATTAGAACACGGGTATGTTAATATCTGAGGTACGGATGCTATTAGAACACGGGTATGTTAATATCTGAGGTACGGATGCTATTAGCACAGGTATGTTAATATCTAAGGTACAGATGCTATTAGAACACGGGTATGTTAATATCTGAGGTACGGATGCTATTAGAACACAGGTATGTTAATATCTAAGGTACGGATGCTATTAGCACATGGGTATGTTAATATCTAAGGTACAGATGCTAACACGGGTATGTTAATGTCTGAGGTACGGATGCTATTAGAACATAGGTATGTTAATATCTGAGGTACAGATGCTATTAGAACACAGGTATGTTAATATCTAAGGTACAGATGCTATTAGAACACAGGTATGTTAATATCTGAGGTACGGATGTTGTTAGAACACAGGTATGTTAATATCTAAGGTACGGATGCTATTAGAACACAGGTATGTTAATATCTAAGGTACGGATGCTATTAGAACACAGGTATGTTAATATCTAAGGTACAGATGCTATTAGAACACAGGTATGTTAATATCTGAGGTACGGATGCTGTTAGAACACAGGTATGTTAATATCTAAGGTACAGATGCTATTAGAACACAGATATGTTAATATCTAAGGTACGGATGCTATTAGAACACGGGTATGTTAATATCTAAGGTACAGATGCTATTAGAACACAGGTATGTTAATATCTGAGGTACGGATGCTATTAGAACACAGGTAAGGCTATTCACAATGTTGTAATTGAAGAGTGAGTTTCTTGAGTTTGAATGTTCATTCAGTTCATGGAAGTTTAATTTGCATTTTGAATAACTATGCAACAGGAATTATATAAAAGAAACATTTTGGCAAAATAGAGATATTTTTTCTTAGAAGCTAAGAAATAAATGTAGGGTACATTTATATGCAGAAGGAAGTAAAAACACATAGCAAATTTAACTCAACTTATGTCATCTTTGAAGCTTTGCCTTGTGTACATGTATTATGATATAAGTGAATTAAGAAGTGAATTATGATACATGCTGTATACATAATAGATGTAAAATAATAGATATCCAGTATTATGTCATGTCTCCCTTTCATTTTGGACAGAAAACAGCAGAATGAGAGCGCTGAAGAGGAGCAGGAATTATCAGAAGTGTTCATGAAAACCCTCAACTACACACAGAGGTTCAGCAAATTCAAAAACAGGGAAACTATTGCTGCTGTCAGGAGGTAGTTAGCCCTTTACTACTTGCATATTTGTAATGAAAAACTGCCCTGAACATTCAGATTTCTCAAAGAAGTTCAGCTTGAACAATAAGCTGGTATGTGGACAGTCTTCTCCGAATTTTGCATGTCACTTGATCAAGACCCAGATAAATAGGTATATTCAACCTTACTAAATCTGATAGTTAAAAATATCTGTGTGTTTGTGGATAAAATAAACAAATCTCGAATGAGAACGAAAATAAACAACTATGAAACTTCAAATTTATTCAAGTTACTATATGTGAAGTTTCCACAAAAAATCCATTTCAAAACAACAATAGTGCTAAGAACCACCCAATGGATTTCAGTCCGAGTAATAAATTTGTGAAACACTTCATTTTCACAGTATTCACAACCACATTCACTTGAATTTTTGAAGATCTTCCACACTATTCAGGAGTTCAAAAAAACTGTAGGAAGGCTATACTCATCTGAACAGCCAGAAACGTTTCGATCAAACCATGATCAGGTGATGTAGAATCGGCCAAACATGATTAACTCACGAACGTTTACTGAAAAAAGAGCCAGTCCCAAGGTGTATTCCATGCCACAAATATCTCACAGTGAAACCTATTCTTATCGACTACATAGATTTTAAGATTGTGAGAGATTCTTTTTATCGAGCAACTACTTTAGAACTTATTGGTCGGGTGAGGGAGGACTGTGTCTTCAGTTATTTGAGAGAAATCGGTTTGTTGCATAAGTTTTAATATGTGTATGTTTTAATGTGTTGGATTACTAAGTTATTAACTTGAATACTTAGAGTTTTGTTCGATCGTCACTATATACATGTAGCTGAAATATTGCTGAACGTGACGTTAAACCTTAATTCTCTATCTCTCTCTTCCACACTAAAAGATGGTCAAAAATTTGCCATATTGACTTCTTTTTAGGCCATTACATTTTCAGCTTATCAGGCTCTTCATTGTGTCCCTTGTTACAAATAAAAATGATTTTGTTGATTGGTAGTTGTAGAGTCGGTGCTCCATCAAATACCTACAGAGAGTACCCTTGCAGAGAGTATTGGGAGAACATTTCCTTGTTTTTATGTTTGATATCAACTGTTTGTTTTGTTAAAGGGAAGTATATGTAATTCAAATGACTTGGTATTCCTGATTAACAAAATAACAATGTACCTTTCCTGCAGCCATGCTGATGACATTGATAGTAATAGTTACATTATGTCTTGATGTTAGATTGATATAGCTTTCTTTATTTTCAGCTCTTTGATGCAGAAAAAGTTGCACAAGTATGAGTTAGCAGCGCTGGCCAATTTATGTCCGGAAAATGCAGAGGAGGCAAAATCTCTTATACCAAGGTAAGATTGGGACTACGCATGTTCATATCAACATGTCCTGGATTATGTCCCTTAGTAAAATCCTTTTGAGTACCACCTGGGAATGTATGAATTGTGTTCGAGGTTAGAGAGTCAGTGGATTCTTTCTCGAGAAAGGGTGAAGTGAATCAAGAGACACACATCCAGCGAAACCAGGAAATTTCCCTTTAGCTCAGTTGGTAGATTTATAAGCGAGAGGCTGAGTGTTCATATCCCCGTTGAGCATCGCCCATCCTTTACATTGTCAGATGGATTACCTCCCTTGCTGCAAACTTTCTACCAGTCCATCCATCTGTCTGCAAGTTAGATGACCCAGCTATATATATTATAGACCTGAAGCAGTGTCAGCTGCAGTAACAAAATATTCATATTCAATCACTCCCACAATGTTGGTGTTGAATCTTAGCCTATTTCGTAGATTTCACCACTAAATTTACATGCCACGTAAAAGTTCTCAAAACTCTGCGGACATGTCGAGATTGGAATCTTCAATGGTGGATGTCGTGAAACAACATTATTGTCCACATGGTATAGCACCATAGTTAGGCATCGGGCAATGCTTTACATTGACAGTACCACAAAAATTGAAAATTAGGTCTTACAGTGGTTATCACAATATTGCAAACCGAACAACTTTGAAAACGTTCCTTTCCCGAAGTTAAATAAGTGTAAACAAATGATGTAACCCATAAAATCAGTAAATAAATGAATCCAACATTGCCAGTGTAAAGGAATGAATCATTGCCCAGCCTCTGTGTCCCGTCACATGGACAATGAATGACGACATTTCATGCCAACTACAGCTAAAAAATTTTACCTCGGGACATCTGTATTGTTTTTGTACCAATTCTTGCAATGAGTGAGAAACTGCCTTTCTCAATCTGTGATTAAAGTATTATACATATGCTTTATTTTGTAGTTTGGAGGGTCGATTTGAAGATGATGAACTTCAACAGATTCTTGATGATATAAAGACCAAGAGAAGTTTTCAGTATTGATGGACAGGGCCTACATTCTAAATGTGGAGACTATTTATGGACAATGTTTTAATTATTAGATCTTTGGTATGTGTTCAGTTTGCAAGCAGTCATTGCCAAAAACTAAAATTTAAGTTCAAATCTTTCTCTCTGGCTCCAAAACACATGACTAGGCCTTGATCACACATCGATTAAGATACTTTTGAGAAGAGAAATGTTCAAGTTTCTACTTTTGTGTTGAGATCACATGTATATTATACTTTCTTGCCATAAAGGTGAGCTGTGGAATATGTGCCAGGAATACCTTCATGGTAAAACGTGTTGATTACTTTTTTCTCATGAATAATTTGTATTTTGTAAGACAAGTGACATTTCTTCTCAGTCTGTGTATGGGAATATAACTTTTCTGTTAACCAACATTTCAAGTACAATTGGTCAGACCCACCCAGAGTGGTGTATTAAGTTATTATAGTTTAAGGAAAATGACAGATGTTAACAGAACAGCTCTTGGTAGAGATGTCAATAGAACAGCTCTAGGTAGAGATGTCAATAGAACAGCTCTAGGTAGAGATTTCAATAGAAAAGCTCTAGGTAGATTTCAATAGAACAGCTCTAGGTAGAGATGTCAATAGAACAGCTCTAGGTAGAGATGTCAATAGAACAGCTCTAGGTAGAGATGTCAATAGAACAGCTCTAGGTAGAGATGTCAATAGAACAGCTCTAGGTAGAGATGTCAATAGAACAGCTCTAGGTAGAGATTTCAATAGAACAGCTCTAGGTAGAGATTTCAATAGAACAGCTCTAGGTAGAGATTTCAATAGAACAGCTCTAGGTAGAGATTTCAATAGAACAGCTCTAGGTAGAGATTTCAATAGAACAGCTCTAGGTAGAGATGTCAATAGAACAGCTCTAGGTAGAGATGTCAATAGAACAGCTCTAGGTAGAGATTTCAATAGAACAGCTCTAGGTAGAGATTTCAATAGAACAGCTCTAGGTAGAGATTTCAATAGAACAGCTCTAGGTAGAGATTCAATAGAACAGCTCTAGGTAGAGATGTCAATAGAACAGCTCTAGGTAGAGATGTCAATAGAACAGCTCTAGGTAGAGATGTCAATAGAACAGCTCTAGGTAGAGATGTCAATAGAACAGCTCTAGGTAGAGATTTCAATAGAACAGCTCTAGGTAGAGATTTCAATAGAACAGCTCTAGGTAGCTCGTCAAGCCATTCTGTCTCGTATTGTCCTATGCTACATCTATGAGGAGTATTACTTATTCCAGGAAATATTGTAGCTTTCTCAGGTGTTTGAATTTCAATATTGAAATACTTTATGATCATGGAAAATCTCTAACAAAGAGAAAATATGCAAATTGATTTCAGTTGAAATTTATCCTTCTTGGAGAATACATGTAACAACAGTAGCCAAGTTTGGAATCCAGCCTAATGGGAGAATGTGTTTTCAAACTATTTTCAACAAAATATTTGGTTTGGCTCAAGTCGCTGGCGAGGTAGATGTTGAAACCTGATAATTGAATCAAAAGGCCTTGGATTCAATGTGAATTCATGGCAATTGAGTCCTACATGTAATTGCTTTGGTTTGTAATGATGAATTTATCATTTAAATGATCAAAATGTTCATCTTTTTTTGTTCATTCATTATATATGGAACCCTGGTATATACATGATAGTTCAATTGGCTTTAATCATTGTGAATGGAGCAGCTTATGCTCAAGTCAAGCCTCTATATACTTGAAATGTTCAACTGAAAAAGTAGTACATCTGTGTGGTCAGCTGCTCAGCTCTGACAGTGTATTTAACTTGGTTTGTTCACCAAGGAAATCCTCAGTCAGCAGGTAAACATGCAGAGGCATAGGCTAATATGGAAGCTGCAAGTATTTGTTGTTTGTTCTGATATTGGCTCCAAATTAAACTAGATTGAACTGAATTTCCAAGGGAGCTGTGAAACTATGGCAAGCCATTTCAAGTATTTATTCAGTTATTTGACATATGTTGAAATGTTTTGCACATATGTCAAAATTTTTTCAACATATGTGTAAATGTGTGCATTTATTCCACATATGTTGAAAAGGTTTATACATATGTAAAATTGTTTTATACATAAGTGAAATAGTTAATTTATTTAACGTAAATGGAAAACTTTTCCACATATGTATAAAACCTTTACACATATGTCTAAAACTTTTTGACATATGTTGAATAAACGTTTTTTCAACATATGTGGAAAAGTTTTGCACATATGTGTAAAACATTTCAACATATGTATAAAACTTTTCAACATAAGTGAAATAGTTAATCTATTTTACATATGTGCAAAACTTTTCCACATATGTCAAATAGTTAACACTTCTGCACAAGGTGTCGACTGCTCCCTGATATCGTTTTGGCACCTTTTTCGTCAGCAAACAAAGGAACAAACTGTCCACATTGATAACATAGTATTCAGGAAGGTTTACCTTGAAATGTATTTGATCCTGTATTTGAGATCATTGCTTTGTTAATTTCAGGCTTTGTAACCATCCCTCCCCTGTTCCCTATCGTTTCAAGTATGCATGGACCCACCGTACTCCATCCCACACATAGGTACCGTAGTTTGTACGATCTGCGTTTGCTACAGAAGTAATGGTACATTTAGGGATGATGGTTAGTAATGGACCTTGAATCTACAATAATGTAGCTTCCATGTCCACACTGTAGTTCCAGCGGGTGGTTGGATGGGTTCAGGTTCCTGTTGCTTCAATGCATTTTGCTGAGAAGCAACAGGAACTTGATAATGTGAGGTCTAGCACTGTAATATCATTTGTCTTTATTGCACCATGTAAGCGTCCTGTCTGTGTCTTGTGCGCTGGATGAAGAGTGTCTGGTTCCATGCTGCTTCAAAGATTTCTTCTTTGAAGTAGCAGGAACACAACTGGGCTGGGTGGTGCTTAGTTTGTTCGTCGTGCTATAGCTGAAATATTGTTGAAAGCGACGTTAAATTCTATTCGCTCACTCACTCACTGTAGTTTCAAATTTCTCACATCGTTTGAGAAACGGGGAAAAAACAGACCCCGAAGGGACAGTGCCATATTGAAATGGTTCGATAACAAATATTCATGAGATACTATACCAGAGCGAGTAGGCCATTTCCCTTTCATTAACTGTTCTGGCATTTAGTTAAGGTATGTACAAAACTTTGCACATATGTAGAAGAATACTTTTATTTGTCTAAAACTTTTCAACATATGTATAAAACTTTTCAACATATGTCTAAAGCTTTTGTACATATGTGTAAAACTGTTTTTTACACATTTATGCAAAACTGTTTTTTACACATTTGTGGAATTCTTTTGTAAGTATGTGCAAAAGTTTTCAACATTCATGTTCATGTCATTAAACATTAAATATCATCACTCACTTTACATCTCGTGTTTAATCTACTCTTTATTGCTCATGTAAAAAGAATGAACTTCACGGAAGGTTCGACTTCTTGAAATGGTATATTTGAGAGGATATCACTTTATGAATGGTTAACCCTATCTGGCCTACGCAATTTGGGATGTTCCACAGACTGCAGAGGTTAATTGTCCTGAAACCTGATGACGTAAGCCCCCTACATCCATGACAATAAAATCCCACTTCTATGCCTTGATGCAACGCAGGCCCCCAACATCCATGACAATTAAATGGCTGGTGGGGATCTTTATTCAAGTCAATTAGCCTGTCACCTCCCTCATGTAACATGACATCAACTTAATTGCTAGCGTGGGGTGCCTGGGCTGGCACAGTCGAAAGAGCAAGCTTTAATTTGGTGTATCGGGTTACATATATGACTTCACGCCTTGTGGCACATGTAGTTGGTGTTGACTGACAATTTAATTGGTTTCGTGTTACACAAGCGATGTTAGATTTCTAGATAAGTGTTCACGTGCCATGCAGATGAATGAATACACAATTCATCAAATGATTGAGAGATACAATACATCATCAGGGTTTGGGACCATTTCGTTAAATAGCTTCAGTAACCCTGAGACTAGGGAGCTGAAACTCCCCACACTGTGCCTTTGGGTTAAATGTATTTTTAAAAAAACAAGTTGGTTGCACAGGCCCCAGTGTCTGGACAGTAGAATTTAAATTCAGTATAATTTAAATAATTTAATTTTTTTTAAGTCATCCTATAATACAGAGAGGAAAAGGTATTGCACGCGCCATATTGGATTTGCCCGCCAAATACGAAAAAACAAAGTAAAGTTTTCACATTAAAAACTGTTTAACTGACCGTGTTACTGGTGTCCACTCAATTTTGAAACCTTTGTTATGCCATCTAACCCTACGGGAAATCTCAGATCGCCGTTTTATTGGTATAAATCCATCTCTGAAAACAGTAAACTTACGGCTTCTGTCAGCCGCTCTCTGCCTCCACTGGGACGTAAATTGCTGTCTACGTCATCGCTTTCGGCATTCTCAAAGAGAGCCGTGTCTACCCGCGGGAAAACTGGTGACATTTTTGAATCTCCAATTTCAACGCGAGGCAGCATGACATCACTCGCTCGCGGGTAGACACGCAAAATGGTACATCTTCAGAAAATTTATGACTTAACCTGAAGATCACAAGATCATCAGATAAGCAAGAATAGTGCGATCAGACAACATGCAGGCGAAAGTACGGTATAATTGACGTAATTCGTTGTTTTCCGCGTTTCAATGGTTGATCTTCAATGCAGAATCTAGGTCAACTAAATTTATGTCTGCTGCTTCAAACGAGTAGGCCATAAAGTTCAACGTTCAGTTTTATTTTTTTAACAACAAAACTTGCATAATGATAGCAACAAAAGTACATATCATAGGGCGTGTGAACAGTACTATGTAGTGAATGAAGAACAGAAATGCTGCAACTGCCTTGCCCTGATCAAGTACATGTCACGCTAAGAACCTGGGAGAGGTCATAAATTTTCGGAAGATGTACCGTCTTGCGGTAGACACGGCTCTCTTTGAGAATGCCGAAAGCGATGACGTAGACAGCAATTTACGTCCCAGTGGAGGCAGAGAGCGGCTGACAGAAGCCGTAAGTTTACTGTTTTCAGAGATGGATTTATACCAATAAAACGGCGATCTGAGATTTCCCGTAGGGTTAGATGGCATAACAAAGGTTTCAAAATTGAGTGGACACCAGTAACACGGTCAGTTAAACAGTTTTTAATGTGAAAACTTTACTTTGTTTTTTCGTATTTGGCGGGCAAATCCAATATGGCGCGTGCAATACCTTTTCCTCTCTGTATTATAGGATGACTTAAAAAAAATTAAATTATTTAAATTCTACTGTCCAGACACTGGGGCCTGTGGTTGGTTGGTCTTATGCAAGTTTATAAGAAAAAACTATGATAAATTAGTAAATAATTATCTGATGTGGAGTAAAATAGATTTTTCCACTTTTATCTACAGAAAAGCAAAACAATTGAAGTACGGTACCCCACAGCCGTCGTTTAATTTACCCATGAACCTAGCCCAGGAATGGCTGTAGTCTCGAATGGCTCTGTAATCGACTCACAGCCAAGGTTCCTCCTATACACAATATATCCCACACATTGAACTTTGAATGACGTTGTCCAATATCCTAACTGCACACGAAATAAAACGGCAGCGAATAGTAATAAACTATACCTCATTTTCCTCTACATTGGTTCTTCTCGCCGCCTGCCAACTCTCAACACTTAATAATTCCTCGTTCTTGAGATATCATCTTTTAATCACGCCTTCACGGAGTTTTCTGACATATTTTGGTCTCATATTTTGAATGTCTCCGTTAGCCACGCCCACGTACACGCGCATTCGTTGGACCGTCATTGAACTGACCTGAATAATCACGCATGCGCCACGGCTTGTTTTCAAAGACACCGCCATCTCCGGCAAAGTCCGTGCAAGGGAAATTTACATCACTGACAGTTGAATGGAGGTCAGCTGAATATTCAAATCCCCGAGAATCTTGAACAATTGATGATAACTTAAGAACGAGGGAATACCGACAGTTCTAACTTGGAGGGAAGTGACAAAAGACTACAAGGAGAATAACGAGGTACATTTTATTATCACCAGCTACTGTGTTCTTGTATGTGCAGCCGTTAAATCTTCCGAAACACAGGCGTTTCGCAGGCCAAAACTTCGTGGTACGAAATGTGAAGGGAAGGAACTACAGCTGTGTAGGGAAGAACAGCCACGCCCACCTACACAGCAAAGGTTCTATAGCTACCATGAACCCTGCTCGGGGGCGTATGCAATGAACTCGAAATGACCCCCAGCTACTAAGTTAAAAACCTTCAGCGCCAGGCGAGAAACCACTGAAGAGCGCCATTCCCTAAAAGGGCCTTCGTGAAATCCCTTCTATGAAATAATCCTGACAGTGAGCAAGTTTTATTCGTAGAGAAAACATTCATTACTTAAAAATTAACAATGTTGATGCAGCATTGTATTCCAAATATCATTTCTTGGCATTTGATTTGGAGGAAAACATTTGCGTGCATCTATCAAGAGACAAATGTGGTAGGATACCAACGGAATATTCTATCTAGTCTGAGTGGTTGAAGTGTTCAGTAAAATAACTAATTTGCTTTTCGATCGTTTGTGTTCCGCTGATAATTCAGACTATACTGAATATACGTAAGAACGAATATTTTAAATTTAAAACAACGAAAGCAAATCCTTTCCTCTTGGCGCCTCACAACCAGGAGTCATTGGTAAGATATTCGCTAGCCTGCTAAACAGTTCCATGTCTCATCGTGAATAGAACGAGGCATCGGAGCCTAACTTTGTATCTTCTCGTTTCTATGGATCTTGACGCGCATCATTTCTGTCGACCTGGGAAGGGTGTTACGGGATCCTTCCTTCAACCTGTGGGTTACTACTCGTCCGTTCCCTCTTCTGAATCAGACGTCTGATGGCGAACACCAAGATTGCCAAAACAAGTATTGAGCAGACGGCAGCTAAACTAACCATTCCAAGAAACATGGTAGAAGGACCTTCTTCTGAAATGAGAAAAAAAACATATCTCAGACAGAGAATCCGAAGTGTTGGGAAAATTCTAAAGCGTAGGCCTAGACCTACATACAATTATCTTCATTTCTATCCGGAACATCCCATCCCTTCACAATATATCGTATGTGAAGATGGAACTTATTTTTGTGTTTGTTTCTCATACACATACGATTCATTGATTGATATGTGTATATGTTATCCGAGGAAGCTTCACGCGTTGCTTCTCAGTTGAGAAGGTACTGTAGGGAATCGACATTCGGTAAATTATCATCAATAATAAGAGACGGTATACAGGCAACCGATCGCATTTGACCTGGGAAAGTGATGCTCACACTCCAATGCTTACCAGTGCAATACCACACACCTACTTGGATCATTACATCAAGCAAGCTTGGCAGCATCGTCAAAACTTTTCTTCCGCTGGTGAAGCGTCGCTGCAAAGCACTTGGAACACAAGCAGTGTAATGGTGTCCGTCAGGCCGTCAAACGTTGAGCTGAAGAAGTCCAACGTGTCGTACAGCCAAGAGAGCCATGGTCCCGAGGCGAACCACAAGTCGACGACAGATCAAGCGACGATGCACATCGAAGACTGCAGACATCTTTGCGTAACATGGCTTTCATCCACGCCGTGTCGTGCCCTTCTACCAACACTGAATTCGATTTGTGGATCGTACCCGCAACCCAGATCAGTGCTAAAGATGGACAACGGATGGAACATCTACCCCTCTCCAGCATCACAGCCACAGGTCCCATACAATTCACCATCACCATCGCCGATATGACGTAACCGGATGTTACGCACAAGTACTTGTACGTGAAAGCCGAAATCACCAATAAGGATGGGGCGGTCTTCAAAGAAGATGCTCCGGAGGCGCCGTCAAATCTGTGGCCTCATTCTCTGTTCCAGATGATGGATGTTTCTCCAAGCGACGAGCTCGTGAGTGCTTCAACGAAAACGTACCCGTACCTGGCCTGCATCAAAACAGTATTGTCGTAGGGTCGAGACGCCACAAAGTCGTACTTGTCAGCACCGTTGTAATACGGAGAAACCCCAGCAAAAATGGAAGCGGTCCCTGCCAAATTTGGATGGACGGAAAGACTGATATTCCCGAGCAGTAGTCAGTCGGTCAATATGATGGATCGTACTCATGCGGATGTGTCCACACAGGACAGCTAATGGGGTACGCGTCAAAATAGTATGGGTGCGAGCGACACCTGGTTTTGCCTAATGGCCGCGACCAATGACACCGAGTATAACATTGTCATCCAGAACGCCAGTCTGTATATCCGCAAAGTGAAACCGAGTGCGGCTGTGCAGTTGAGGCACATCAAAGCCTTGGAGAATAAAACAGCCCAATACCCAATCTGGTGATTACAAACCGAAGTGCTTTCCGTCCCTACAGGCAATATGACTGCCAATCAGGAAAATATATTCCTATGGGTTCTCCCTAAGCACCTGGTCATCGCTTCTGCGGAGAACGTCAGTTATCATGGTGAAGAACCCGTTCAACATCAATGTTGTGGCCATGCATGTGGGCGTCCAGCAGGATCTACCTGAACATGTTGGTGTCGACAGATAAAATCGGCCAAGATGAAGGGAATATGATCAGTCGTAGCTTTGATTTGAATAACGATGAGAACTTTGTGGTTTTAAATGTTGATGATAGTTTGTTTCATTCCCGCGGTTCTGTGATTTTAATGGCATGGTGTTACGTCATAAACGATAACAGAAAAACGTAACAGAAAACTTTTGCGAAGCCAAGGATTAACAATCAAATATTTATTTATAATACTAAAATCATACACAAATTAAGTAAGGTTAATACAACAAATAAATGTCAAATATAGTCTTACTGTTCAATGCTATATCGGTGTATACTTCACAGTCCGTTTTGACGTGCAAATCTCTATACAGTCCGTGCCGCACAAATCGCTGTTCTGTATTTTGATATTTGAACACTGCTCAGTTGTCCAGTTTCCGACAGTTCAATCACGTAGATTACAACGCAGCCAAAGTCAATTCACAGGAGTATACAATCCGTATAGTAAGTATAACGCACCCACATAAAGCCAGTTTTCATTTCCCTCCTCGATCACTGAATGTTGGGCTATTTATACTCTATGAGGCATTCGAGATAATTCTACAAATCACGAAGTTTCCAGAACACATAGCTTTGACACAGGATCTGACCCAGATACAATCCACAACAACTTCGAGAAAACTCCATGACTATAAGCACATAATAAAATGTAAACAAGCTTACGTAGCTCTATTATTCGAGAAATATCCACAGTGTCTAACAATAATACCATGACAATGGTAAGATAGGTTACAGTGGTAAATATGTCAGGAAAGGTTTATCTGTTGGTTTCCTGTCGGGTAGCGTTTCAGGCGCTCTTGGCGCCAAATTCAAACGATATTTGCATTAGGATCACATTAGTAGGGATTATGACTATTGTGTACACAGCGGATTTATAACAGGTATGACCTATTTTTATTTATTATTTTGAATTACATTGTACACGGCACAATAGGTATCAATAATTTTGAAAGATAACCTGGGTATATTATTTTGTAGTGCAGAATAAACAAATTGCTTTTTGGTTTTACAAAGCATATCAGGTAGGGTAATGCATCGGAGACAATGAAAAACAACCTCACCTTCAGTTGATGTGACTGACGAACCAATGAGGTCGAGCTCTTGGGTGACCAAAGGACCATGGTACACCATATACAGGGGTCGGACAGACCTTTTGGCTCGGCTTTTTGGTATAACCGCAGGCGGCAGACAGTTTGTTGACTGAAAACAGAAAAAAGTAGATTCTTGAGAGCAATCAGGCTTCAATATCGCGTACTTTTTTAGAGATATTTTGTTTGTTATGTGGACAGTGACAAATGCTTGGAGAAGAAAAGCGTCAAAGACATACCCCTAGTTGGCCCAATATAGGAATTTGATATGCCACCAGATGAACAGAATATTAATATACATATCTATATAATTAGATATTTTGATACAGGCATGTACAAAATAGTAATACATGTACCTCGTACACATGGTAATACGTGGTACGTAGATGTGTGAAATAAGATATATGTGCAAGACAGTTAAATATTTATTTATTTTATCATTATATATATATAGTATATAAGATATATGTAAATCAATCGACTGTATCACAAACGGTATAATTTTCTCTCCCATTCACGTGCTCCACAGTCACATGTAGGTCTTTTCCAGATACGGATGAGTCTGCGGAACTGAGCATAGGAGTGCGCGGTCCTTATGTCATCGGGCAGACTGTTCCATATTTGGGGAGCAGCGACACGGAACGATTGCCCATTATACCTTTCGGAGCGAATGGTTGGAACATTTGTTTCTGATACCTAAAAGAATACTTTGAATTTTTCACTTCAATCAGGTCAGCTAGATATTCAGGAGAAAGCCTATTTATATAATTTTGTATGTCTCCAGTGCCATATTTCTTAAGTACCAAAGCGTACCTTAGCGTAAGTTTTGGGACTGGTTGTCATTATAAATTCTGCTGAAGTTGTATGTACTTGATTTCATCAGGAAAACGTTAGGTTCATGGTGTATTAGAAGCGGTTCATGGGTCTCGAGTAAAGTTGATTACATATCCGAGATATGACAGAAGCCGACGAACAATCAAAAGCTATAGGCTACTTACTGGAGGAGCACATGGTTCGTCATGCTCGTCCATCGAGCAGACGATCGCGAGACAAATGACGTAGACCGTGTTCACAGCACCCCGGAACTTAAAAGCTTGAAACTCAAACTGGTAGAGGTCGTGTTCCACCAGTAGCTGTTTGAAGGTGTGATCCCCGTCGATACAACTGAGAATAAAATTTAAAATCCCTTGTGTTACATAACTGATTTTACATATGTTGATCGGTGAAATAGGTTGTTCCAGCTAAAGCTGATATTTAACTGTT
>JAVTVY010032637.1:0-14371 GCA_036873755.1 Hanleya hanleyi
TCCAATCTCTCTGGATCTTATTCTGTTTGGCAATCGCAGCCTAAATAACAAGGAAAATGAAATTATCTTTAAGCAAGTGCGCATATTTATTAAAAGATATGCCAGATTTTGTTGATGCCACAAACACCACTCACCCCTTACCCCATGCACATTCTACAGTTTTATTAATTGTAATGATGATGCTATATGCATTATTGGCAGGTGCTGTCTGACTGCTTTATTGTTTTATATGTATATGTGTATGTGCATGTATATATATGTGTGTATATGGGTGTATGTATGTATATATGTATATGTATAGTGAGTGAATATGACCTAACGTCGCTCCCATAATGTATATATGCATGTATGTATGTATGTATGTATATATAAATATATTGACCCTTTTTCCGAATTCTTACTATGCATATGTACATGTATATATGCGCCTATCGTATAAGCATGAAATGCAAGCATACAAAAGCTATACGTAGTTACGATTAAGTGAAATGTACATATCAGTACGCAAATGTTTACACCATATTACCCTTTACATATATATATATATATATATCAAGTTTTGCTTATTAAGCCATGTACTATACTGTAATTTCTTTTATTGTAATTAGGAGAAGGTCTAGGTCTACAAGAATCTGGTGCGACCGCATAAAATTGTTCGATTATCCAAAGCGCGAGTTTGTACAATAACAGCTCGTATTCTCGATAGATCGCTCCAACGTCTTGAAAGGGCCTTGTCGGCTACAGCGTCCCGTCGTTGATGATGAATGTAGGAATTCAAGTGTGCCAGGATAAGTGCAATTATATAACTAAATTATTCCCGTTTCCCTTCAGTAGAACTCTAAGCGCGACTTCCGGAATCGTCGACGCGATGACAAAAAAAAAACTAAAAAAAAACATGCGCGCCTTGAAAAACTTTTGACGCGTGTTCAGATATATAAGGTAGGCCGTTAATTTTAACCGCGGTGTAAATCGGATTTAGACCCCGGTGTAAATCGATTTTAACCGCGATGTAAATCGATTTTTACCGCGGGGTAAATCGATTTTAACCGCGGGGTAAATCGAATTTAAACCGCGGTGTAAATCAAATTTTCCCCGCATTGCCAGGACAAAATCAGAAAATGAAATTGAGAAGAAATAAAGCGACTAGAATGAGCAAATATCACGGTCATCATCGTGCACGTTTTTACGAAAACCTGTAGGAGATGAGTGCATGATTGTACACGCGTCTGCAAAGTCGTAATATGTGAAAGTTTCATTTATGAGCAATGTTGTTCTCCGGAATAATAAAACTGGGCATCCCAAAGCACCTACATGTAGATTTCTATTCCCGGTTTTGAAATACGCTGCAATTTGACATAGTTGGCCGAAATTCGAAATCATCCTTCATGACAATATCCACCAATATAGTCATATATTCAGTCAGAAGACCCTCAAAAATATATTTACATATTACGAAGTTCCAGGTATATAAGATAAGATAAGATAAGATAAAATTTATTGACCAAGATACACAGCCTTTGCAGACCGGCAATACAGTCAACGCACATAAATGAACATTCATAAAACAGCAATAAACTAATTGGTTTTATGGTACCGGTACTGGGAAACGGACACTCACTGTACTCTTAAGGTCTCACACTTGATGAAATACCTGGCCGTGTGGATCAACAGGCTTTTACACTTGTTCCCCAGTACCATTCGCATTTGAGAAGACTTACTTAAACTATCGAAATACGGACAAATTTTGTTCAGTATAGCAGTGAGCGGTGTCCGCTGTTCGTGATATTTCGGACAATTAAAAATGAAATGATATTCATCTTCGACGACTTGTTGACTGCACTGTTTACAATATCGCGCTTGCCTATCTACATTCCCGTAACGACCACGTTCTATCTCTAATCGATGAGCACTGATTCTGTATTTACATAGAGTGCTTCTCATCTATAATAGATTATTTTTAAGATACATGTATCACAATCGTTTCAAAATGACGACACTGTTACTGTGCAAAATCAACATCCCAGTTAAGTTGGGCTTCAATTAAGAGTAAAACAGTGCAATACTCACGTTAAATTATCGATGCGGCATTGATCTTGATAGTTTGCCTGTGGGATCGCGATCTATCCTTGTTTTACCACAGCTGTTGTCGACGCTATAGATTATAGAAAACTTAGTTATTGATAAATTACATTACCAATGAATTTGATATATCGCAGTAGTTTCATAAACTGCGGGACTGGCATTTTCCTTTCGATTTCCAGTTCGCTTAGTTTTAAAAGTGCCCCACCATCCGGTTGTGGTACTTTTTGTCGTAACATGGTAATATTATTTAGAGCCTATCAATATACAAAAAAATGGGCATTCTATAATCAAACGTCGAAAACTTTATAGCTACGTTAATTAGAGAGTTCAAGATGGTTCAGGGAAATATGTGGAATATCGTGACCCAGAGAACCTTTGCCTGTAATGTGTACGGAATTATCTAAACAACGACAGGCTGATTATCAAGATCAATGTGGCGTCAAAATTCAATGTGACGTGATTATGGCACTGTTTTACTCTGTTTTGAGGCTCAACTCAACTGGAATGAATGTTAGTGATTTACAGTAGGTGTTAGTGTCAGCCTTGAAAGCTTGTGATATTTCAACAATAATCTACCATACATTCCTGAAAGTTTATAATATCTTTGTATATTTTGGGGGGTATTCAGACTGAGTATATGACTTCATCGGTGGAATATTTTCATCAAATATGAATATGTGGATTTGTACTGTCTTAGATTTCAAAATCGAAAATTGTACTCTTCATGTAGGTTCCTGATTACCAAAATATCAAGCCTTTGTATATAATGCCAGTTTAGCAGTTTTATTAAACAATTATGCACATTTGTTAGACTAAAAAGAGAAAAAAATGACCGCTTGAACCAAAATAATAATTCGATGTAATACCACGGCAGATAGGGTGAATTTGAAAATGTTTGATTCGTCTTTTGGTTCATCGATTCGCACCTATAGGTGTGTCTGTTACACTGGCCCGTAGCAGACAGGTATCAGTATGAACAATCGATGTGCATGTTACACTGGCCCGTAGCAGACAGGTATCAGTATGAACAATCGATGTGCATGTTACACTGGCCCGTAGCAGACAGGTATCAGTATGAACAATCGATGTGCATGTTACACTGGCCCGTAGCAGACAGGTATCAGTATGAACAATCGATGTGCATGTTACACTGGCCCGTAGCAGACAGGCATCAGTATGAACAATCGATGTGCATGTTACACTGGCCCGTAGCAGACAGGTATCAGTATGAACAATCGATGTGCATGTTACACTGGCCCGTAGCAGACAGGTATCAGTATGACCAATCGGTGTGCCTGTTTCACTGGTCCGTAGCAGGCAGGTATCAGTATGACCAATCGGTTTGCCTGTTACACGGGCCCGTATAGCAGACAGGTATCAGTATGACCAATCGGTGTGCCTGTTACACTGGCTCTTAGCAAACAGGTATCAGCATGACCAATCGGTGTGTAGGCTACACTACCCCTCAGCAGACTGGCATTGGGATATATTCTACCGAGATGACTACAGTCACACTCTAATTATAAGCCTCAACTCGGATGTACTTGGTATCAAGCTCCTGTGAATTAACATAAATCACCTCCCACTTAGCCTGGGTTATACAGCGATAAATAATCTTCAGGACGAAGAAGGGACTTCTTTCAGCTGACCGACGTGTGACAGAAGAGGACACGTATTGCCTGACCCGGACATTATTTGCTTATCAGACATGTCAGAAATCGAAATCAGTGTAAATATATTTACAATTGACCTAGCTATATCTGATATATGCCATGTTATAACAACGGGTTTTTTGGAAAGAGTGAGTGGGTTATACCTCGGTCTATTTATATTTGAATACATATAACTATATAAATAGACCGAGGGATACCACACTCACTCTTTCCACAAGACCAGTGGGAATAACCGTTAACTTTCCAGTCGTTAGATGTAAGCCAGGCTTGGATACCGGTACTCGTCAGGGACATGAACAGATAAAACAAAGGTGTGTCTTCTGTGATACAAAATATAATTACATCAGCGGCTGGTCTAAGTTAGTTCTTCATCTATTCCAGTTCCTACAACAAATTGTTTATCAACCCAGTCTCGGACCGACACATCAAGTCAGTTCGTACAACCAATTGTTTTTAAGCCCAGTCTCGGACCGACACATCAAGCCAGGTATGATATCACTTTTATCTTAGACACAGGCCATCTGAAGTGGACAAAACAATGGTCAACATAGTAGAGTAACATGGCCTTGATTATATTTAGTCATGCCGTACGATTTAAGTTGATTTACTGTCGGAAATTAAAGAAAAACGTAAAAAAGCAAACCAGGAATTCACATCCACACATCGTACTGTCAAAATGTATACTCTATCCGGTTTCATGATACGGTACACCAAAATATAGCAACCAGAAACACTTACTTGCATTCCATATTTGCATATACTTTTTATTGTTTTTTTTTTATTGCTGGATGTGGTCATGGTTTTACAAATGTTGTGTCTCCCTCTCTAACACACCCGCGTGGCCAGGGTATAACACGAATAAAATCTAAATCTAGACCATATACGTAAACAAATAATCCAGTCAATAAAAATAATCTATCAATTAATATAATCAAATCGCGTTCATTTCCCTGTATAGGGGGACAACTTTGAAAAAAAGTTAATAATCCTCAAAATAGCACTGCTCATGGACCCAGGAATTCGAAGTAATTTCTATTTTGACTGAAATATACTTCTGTGTTAGATAAACATTCTTCAGATTGTTTACAAAGGCGTTCACTGACAGTCTGGTATTTTAACATCTAATGGAGTATAATGCTTCAAGGTTAATTTGTTTTCCAGATGGGCAATAAATCTCCAAAAGAAACCTGTGTTTATTAAAAGCAAAAGTGACCTGGAATAGACCTGGAATCTCTAATCTCTGCAAACAATTCAATAACTTTCTTACACTCCCACAAAATATGAATGATAGTTTCATCATCGTTTTAACAGAAAGTACACAACTGCGAGTCTTATAATTGTTATCTTATAGAGAAATGTATTTGTCGCCAAAACAAAAAGATTAATAATATTTTGAAACTATTGTAATTTGGTATTTTTTGTTGTCATTGTAAAATTTAACTTATATATCCATTTTCATTGCTCAGTAGTTATTAGGGAGCAATTCTTGAGTCAAAATTATTCTAATCCATGTTGATTTTTGTGCAACAATGACAGTTACGATGTTAACCATCTCTAATCATTCCTCAGCATAACCACCTGCCATTACTTCTCTTTTAACTTTTTCAACAGGGCCTTTCCAAATAAACTCGAAAAATATAGTATTAAAGTTCTTAATCAAATTTTCCAGAGGATTTGGCAAGGCAGAATCAAATGATTAAGCTGGGGTATAAGTAACGATGTCAATACTGCTATCCTCCCGATTGGCGGAAGGTTTCTCCCACTCCATTGTATTATCAAGTCCTGAATAAATATAAAAAAAAATTCAAAGCTACCTTCACATATCTTTGCTATGTTTATATCGAAACCAATTCCCAACAACACAACTTGCATATACGTGATCAAATGATACATCGATTATTGTGCAACATGGTCGGAGTCATTCGGTTCTCATGCATCATGAAAAGGTGGCTTGGGTATGAAACGCTACCATTGTTTCTTGAGCAGTGTTATCCGATAATTTAGTGTATATTATTCAATCTTGGTCCGGTGAAGTACGGATCTGAGAAATCCGCTACATTTGAAACCACATTCTGTGGCTTTTATATATATACAAATGTGATAGATCATTTGGAACGGGAATTAAAAAAAAATAATAATAATAGGACCCCCTGCTGTTTACTGATTGGCTGACGCATCTATAGTGAAAAAAAAAACATGTTCGGTTTAAATCACGGAGAATGGTTCAAAAATAGAAAAGAAGGTAATATTGAGAGTCATAAATATAAACAGGATCCGTCAATATGTGTTGAAGGAAACGAGGGCAGATTTCAATTTTATTTCTCAGCATCCATCGCGTGGGGCTGTCATTTCAGCCGCACTGACAAGCCGGTTAGACATGTTGATGGGTCAA
This sequence comes from Hanleya hanleyi, assembly GCA_036873755.1. Classification (NCBI taxonomy): domain Eukaryota; kingdom Metazoa; phylum Mollusca; class Polyplacophora; order Lepidopleurida; family Hanleyidae; genus Hanleya; species Hanleya hanleyi. Next base: position 6,148 of record JAVTVY010032637.1, read on the forward strand.
ATTGTAGGTTGTGGGAAATGTTGAATAAGTTCGGATTCATGAGTGTTTTTGCCGTACAGACTAACGAGTGTATTTGTTGTAAATAGAACGTATAATTATGATACTAAGTTTGGGAAGGAAAATGAAGGCGAGAGACTTTTATTGACAAATGAGGATAAGACAGTCATATCTGCCTTATCTCCCCTGTTTATATTTATCACCCGTGGTTCAAATCCCACCGAAGAAGGCCATCAGGTTTGCACATCGGCGAACTACTTTTCTCATGCTTACTCATATCAACTGGGAAATTGAGCATTATTTCTGTCGCTTTAATCAACCTAGATAAAACACGGAAGCGAAAAGTGATCGGACCATCGAGAAATACCACTTTACCATGTCGCTTCCGGCTGTGTGCGCTCCGGTGGGAATCATACCCGAAAATCTGACTGGTGGTCGGAGTATGTCCCCAGTGAGAAGGTTGAATATGACCTGGGATTTCCCATCTTCATTTTATCCAGTCAATTTCTACGTTCCCACTTCGAACCTGTCTTGATTTATCTGACCCCTTCAGCGTTCAAAATCCGAGGTGTAAATTTCACCAGCTAACGACAGAAGAACCAATCAGAACGTACACATCGATTGCGAGTGAAGTCACATAGAGTGACATCATCCTCTATTAACGGCGTCCTTCCTCCTAATATGGTGCCCACTAATTAGGTCAGCCAATCAATAACGCTCTTGTGTGACCCATTTCGATTTTCAAATATTTTCGAGGTCAGTGACGTCTCGTGTCTATTTATAAGTTATTTGAACATTGAAGGGGTCCAGATATATCAAGGGAAGTTCGAAGTGGGAACGAAATTGGCTAATTGGCGAAATTGGCTAAAATAGTCTAAATATGTATAATCGAAAGGACAAATCAAATGGAAGGGTGTACAGTTAAAAAGAAATGAAACTCTATATTCCATCGACATGTTAATTTGCGCTACCAGTCTTCTCCGATGTGTGTCCTTGTACGATACAAAAGCTGGACTGAAAACTAGGGCATTACTTATCGCAACCACATGATCTGAGATCAGATGATATCTTTCTCGGAAACTCCGATTTTTAGCTTCACGATTATTATTGGAGGGGGTCCGGATTATTTTACATCGTTACAATGTTACAATATGCACACATATCAGTGGAAAATATATGTCAACATTTCTGGCAAACCTTAATATAGTCGGAAAATAAAAGTATATCTGTTTGATGTTATCTCACCACGCACAGCAATATAAACCTGGTGGGACAATTATTCCGTACACTCTTAGAATGTCACACGCCCCTGACATGTTCGTAATAGACTCGTCCAGACTACTTACCCAGATCATTCACAGACTAGTCTGTATGTTGCTGGGCGTATGCTTTCCTTAGAGGGTACAGTCTGCGGCTGGGGATATCTGGAACCAGGTTGGTAGATTATCTTATTTAATGCCTCATCTGTAACATAGGATAATAAATTCAATGACACAAAGAAGTAACTAACTTAAATACAATGTTACTTGTGTGTTACAGCACGTACCATACACTCTGAAAAACACCCAGGTATTGTTGGCCATCGAACTACATTTCCTGTTCAGAGATATCAGTCTAAAGTTCAAATGTAGTTTTAGTTGACTATATGTGGCGATATTACACCGAAGAGTATTTTAGCAAAAAGCGAATACATTTGAGGAAATTGCATTATATTTTTAATAAGGACTCCGCTACCACCTGTATCATGCTAAAAGTTAAACTGTTTTGAAACAAAAGAAAATAATAAAACTAACAGACATTTGTCAAACCGTTGGGGCGTTCATGAACATATTTATGCTCCTTAACGGTTATTTTCTGGAAGCGAATTCCTTTTCCTCCACGCTTATCACTTTTATTAAAGTTCGCAGTGCTGTTGATTAGCTGTACATCACTAGCACTGCAAACAGTAATAAAAAGCACAAACGTGGAGGAGAACGGAATAGCTTCCAGAAAATAACCGAAAAGGAGCATACAAATGAGCGTTTATACGGCTATCAACTTGTGGTTGTCAACCGCAGGCATTATTGATGGGAACGGTTGTGGCTACGTAATGTAGTTCTTACAACATCGAAAAACATATTACTTATATTAAATATAGAATTTCATGTCAAAGACTGAAAACATGGAACGTGTTGTTTCCTCGCCTGGCACTCAGTTTTAAGCTGCTAGATCAAGGACGGGTTGGTCCGGTGTCATGACAATGTTACTGGATGAAGTGTCATGTCTGCCTACCGCATGATTAAGGAGCGCTGTAAAAACACGGTGGATTTATGACTGCTTGAATACAAGTAGGCGGCGTCGTGATATGACAAAAATTGTTAACAGCGACGTTAAAACTTTCGCACTCACTCGCTACAAACATAAAGATTGACCCACCACACCCCAACACCTCAAGACGTTTTCTTGCCTAACTGCTGATTGTGAAATTCGGATGGTGGTCCTTTGCTTCGAGGTTCACCCTCTGTACATAGAGGTTTTGGACTACTGCGATTCACGTTGACACATTTATGTTGACACAACGTTGCATCACAACGTTTCTGCAACGAAATTATATCTTTGTCACAACCTATCAGCATCGTTTAATTGTTAGCCGAGATGTCACTTTCGCTCGCAAGACCGTTACCGTGGTTACGATGACGTATGCATTGTCTCTACGTCAAGCGATTCACGAGTTGTAAGGAGAAAGACGGACAACATTGCACATGTAATGTTATGTATATACAGTCGGTTCAGAAGACCACATAATCGCTCTCTGAATATGAGACACATGTTAGGTATGCTTAGTATTATTGTCCTGCGAATAATATTGATGTCACACACAATAAACACTAGTACACGGGTAAAAAAAGGTTTTTTTTTGAACTACCAAAATTGGTCGCAGCTGGACTGCATCCAGTTTTATTAGTTCGAGATATCACACAAGTTGTATTCGAACTACCAAAATTAGTACTTTGACGTACAAGTCAGTAGTTTAAAATCCCGCTTGAGCAGTTCAGATTTCATAGTGGCTCCTTCAACCTATACACCTATACATTAAGGGTATATTCACAAGCTGAAAATGCTTAGCATGTACCGGTATTCTGTCAGAAGGATTGGGTCAAATTGACCACATATTTTTAGGTATAGGATTGACGACCCCAACGATTTTGGGTCAAATTCTATATTTATCCAAATATTTTGGGTCGTTTTGATCCAACTATTTTGTGTTCGTTATGTTCATACCCAATCCTTCTGGCAGTGTAGTCAAAAAGGATTGTAGATTTTCAAGAGAAAATCACTTTCAGAAAGTTCTGCCGAAGGAGAATATTTATAGGGTGAGTGAGGGAGTGAATAGAATTCAACGTCGCTTTCAACAATATTTCAGCTATACGACGCCGAACCAACTAAACACCACACTGCCCAGTTGTGTTCCTGCTACTTCAAATAAGGAATCTTCGAAGCAGCATGGAACCATCCACCTTCCATCCACCCTATAAAACACAGCGCACAAGACACAGACAGGCCGCTTACATGGTGCAATAAAGACAAGTGATATTACAGTGCTAGATATCACTTTATGAACTTCCTCTTGCTACTCAGCAAAATGCATTGAAGCAACAGAAACCTGAACCCACCCAACCACCCGCTGGATATTTATAACAGGGTGCAGTAATCCTAGTGTAGATGCTTTCATTGATAACTTCAAATAAATCTTCCATTAATTAAACCATTGAGACACGCATTTCAAAGGCCCTCATATGATATTTGGGATTCTCTGAAACATTGTGCATCAGGTACTTAAGCAAACCGTTCCCTCTCCACGGACATATAGGATCCCGAAATCTCATATAGATGGACCTTCAATAATGTAGCAGATTAATGCCCCTTCACCCAGAAATTTAAGTGATATTTCAAACAACCTCACTCTGACCTGACTCTTGTGAAATATCCTAGTTAATTATGACATAGTTGACGACTATCCGGTTGTGGTAATTCCAACACATTACAGTAACGGTATATCATTTCTGATAGTTCAGGTTACGGAATCGGCGAAACACACTCAAAACCAATATACTGTATTTTATAGGAACGCCACATCCCTCCCTGTCCATGTGTTTACCCAATCTATTCTGTAGGAACACCACACCCGTCCCTGTCTATGTGTTTACCCAATCTGTTCTGTAGAAACACCACATCCCTCCCTGTCCATGTGTTTACCCAATCTATTCTGTAGGAACACCACATCCCTCCCTGTCCATATGTTTACCCAATTTATCCTGTAGGAACACCACATCCCTCCCTGTCCATGTGCTTACCCAATCTATGCTATAGGAACACCACATCCCTACCTGTCCATGTGTTTACCCAATCTATTCTGCAGGAACACCACATCCCTCCCTGTCCATGTATTTACCCAATCTATTCTGTAGGAACCCCGCATGCCTCCCTGTCCATGTGTTTACCCAATCTATTCTGTAGGAACACCACATCCCTCCCTGTCCATGTGTTTACCCAACCTATTCTGTAAAAACACTACATCCCTCCCTGTCCATGTGTTTACTCAATCTATTCTGTAGGAACACCACATCCCTCCCTGTTCATGTGTTTAGCCAATCCATTCTGTAGGAACACCACATCCCTCCCTGTCCATGTGTTTACCTAATCTATCCTGTAGGAACACCACATCCCTCCCTGTCCATGCGTTTACCCAATCTATGCTGTAGGAACATCACATCCCTCCCTGTTCATGTGTTTATCCAATCTATTCTGTAGGAACACCACATCTCTCCCTGTCCATGTGTTTGCCCAATCTATTCTGTAGGAACACCACATCCCTCCCTGTCCATGTGTTTACCCAATCTAGTCTGCAGAAACACCACATCCCTCCCTGTCCATGTGTTTACTCAATCTATTCTGTAGGAACACCACATCCCTCCCTGTCCATGTGTTTACCCAATCTATTCTGTAGGAACACAACATCCCTCCCTGTCCATGTGTTTACCCAATCTATTCTGTAGGAACACCACATCCCTCCCTGTCCATGCGTTCACCCAATCTATGCTGTAGGAACATCACATCCCTCCCTGTCCATGTGCTTGCCCAATCTATTCTGTAGGAACACCACATCCCTCCCTGTCCATATGTTTACCGAATCTATTCTGTATGAACACCACATCCCTCCCTGTCCATGTGTTTACCCAATCTAGTCTGCAGAAACACCACATCCCTCCCTGTCCATGTATTTACCTAATCTATTCTGTAGGAACACCACATTCCTCCCTGTCCATGTGTTTACCCAATCTATTCTATAGGAATACCACATCCCTCCCTGTCCATGTGTTTATCCAATCTATTCTGTAAGTACACCACATCCCTCCCTGTCCATGTGTTTACCCAATCTATTCTGTAGGAACACCGCATGCCTCCCTGTCCATGTGTTTACCCAATCTATTCTGTAGGAACACCACATCCCTCCCTGTCCATGTGTTTACCCAACCTATTCTGTAAAAACACTACATCCCTCCCTGTCCATGTGTTTACTCAATCTATTCTGTAGGAACACCACATCCCTCCCTGTTCATGTGTTTAGCCAATCCATTCTGTAGGAACACCACATCCCTCCCTGTCCATGTGTTTACCTAATCTATCCTGTAGGAACACCACATCCCTCCCTGTCCATGCGTTTACCCAATCTATGCTGTAGGAACATCACATCCCTCCCTGTTCATGTGTTTATCCAATCTATTCTGTAGGAACACCACATCTCTCCCTGTCCATGTGTTTGCCCAATCTATTCTGTAGGAACACCACATCCGTCCCTGTCCATGTGTTTACCCAATCTAGTCTGCAGAAACACCACATCCCTCCCTGTCCATGTGTTTACTCAATCTATTCTGTAGGAACACCACATCTCTCCCTGTCCATGTGTTTACCCAATCTATTCTGTAGGAACACAACATCCCTCCCTGTCCATGTGTTTACCCAATCTATTCTGTAGGAACACCACATCCCTCCCTGTCCATGCGTTCACCCAATCTATGCTGTAGGAACATCACATCCCTCCCTGTCCATGTGCTTGCCCAATCTATTCTGTAGGAACACCACATCCCTCCCTGTCCATATGTTTACCGAATCTATTCTGTATGAACACCACATCCCTCCATGTCCATGTGTTTACCCAATCTAGTCTGCAGAAACACCACATCCCTCCCTGTCCATGTATTTACCTAATCTATTCTGTAGGAACACCACATCCCTCCCTGTCCATGTGTTTACCCAATCTATTCTATAGGAATACCACATCCCTCCCTGTCCATGTGTTTATCCAATCTATTCTGTAAGTACACCACATCCCTCCCTGTCCATGTGTTTACCCAATCTATTCTGTAGGAACACCACATCCCTCCCTGTCCATGTGTTTACCCAATCTATTCTGTAAGTACACCACATCCCTCCCGGTCCATGTGTTCACCGAATCTATTCTGTAGGAACACCACATCCCTCCCTGTCCATGTGTTTATCCAGTCTATTCTATATTAACACCACATCCCTCCCTGTCCATGTGTTTACTCAATCTATTCTGTAGGAACACCACATCCTTCCCTGTCCATGTGTTTACTCAATCTATTCTATAGGAACACCACATCCCTCCCTGTCCATGTGTTCACTCAATCTATCCTGTAGGAACACCACATCCCTCCCTGTCCATGTGTTCACTCAATCTATCCTGTAGGAACACCACATCCCTCCCTGTCCATGTGTTTACCCAATCTATTCTATAGGAACACCACATCCCTCCCTGTCCATGTGTTTAACCAATCTATTCTGTAGGAAAACCACATCCCTTCCTGTCCATGTGTTTACCATGATCTATTCTGTAGGAACACCACATCCCTCCCTGTCCATGTGTTTACCCAATCTATTTTATAGGAACACCACATCCCTCCCTGTCCATGTGTTTACTCAATCTATCCTGTAGGAACACCACATCCCTCCCTGTCCATGTGTTTACCCAATCTATTCTATAGGAACACCACACCCCTCCCTGTCCATGTGTTTACCCAATCTATTCTGTAGGAACACCACATCCCTCCCTGTCCATGTGTTTACTCAATCTATTCTGTAGAAACTGCGAATCCGTCGCCATTCGTACACATCCAAGGAAAACTATTTGTTTTCCTTTTAAATCACCAATCTAGGTCCTCGGCACCTTCTAATGGAAGTTCAAAAACAAATTTGCTAGCACAACCAACTATTTCAGTAGCCCAATGTCCATATGCGGTAGAAATATCCTTGAATGAAAAATACCATTCTTGGCAGTTCAAACAACTGAATGATCCGTTATCAGTAGCTTGTGTGCAGTAGCACACCAGGACCACTACTTCAAAAAAGCTGTCTTTGAATTGCCGATTTTGGTGGTTCAAACTACGGAAAAGACGATCAAACTCTCAAAAGTGGTAGTTCAAACTACTTTATTTTTACAGTGTAGGGCATGCTTTTCGTTGACTTGGTATTTGAGGACATATCAATCATATCTAGTTAACCACAGATAGACGAAGTATGACCAGTTTGTTGGCAAGAAATCGATACTAGTGTTCTCGTACATTTGCACTGGCTCCATCTGAAATATGCCAAGTAATAAGGGGAATAACCGTTAACTTTCCAGTGGTTAGATATAGGCCATACTTTGGCACTCTCTCGGGACATATGTACAGACAATGCAAATGTGTGTCATTCCTGATCAGCGTAGGAAACAAACATACAGCAGCGTCTGCTTTAAGTTTATTCTTCATTAATTTCAGCTCATGCAACCGATTCCTTGTTCGCCAACTCTTCGACCGAGATACCAAGCCAAAGTCAGGTATGATATTAATTCCTTCTTTAATACAGGCCGCTTTTGAGGGATGAAACACTGGATAATTGTGATAATCGGTATCCCATATATATATATGTTGACCAAACTATTTCACATACCATGCCTAATACAAATATGATATTTCTTTGTACAGTTTGAATTGAATAGAACAACTAGATAAACAAAGCTTCTCGACACTGTCAGCAGACGTCAACGAAGAAAAAACACATTGTTAAAATGTATTCATATAAACCGTATATAAGCATTAATGCCAGAAATTGAAATTAGAATAAGAAATATATATATTTTTGTTTTATTTTCTTCCATTTATCAATATATCTGTCACAAGCAATA
>JAVTVY010032638.1:0-13726 GCA_036873755.1 Hanleya hanleyi
ACTAGCGTCTCGGCCGTTGTCGCCATTCTGCGCATGCGCAAACAGTGAATTGTGGGAAAAGGGTATGGAAATAGACGTTTTGGGGTCGAGGTGGGTCACTATTGGTCCTATGGAGTCGTATGAGGTATCAATGTGAAGCACACGTGAGGGGGCATTTGACTGGACTAGTGGCTCGGGCGTTTTCACCATTCTGCGCATGCGCAGATATGGAATTGTGAGCAACGCCCGCCAACGCCAAGCTTAACGCTTCGACGTCCTGGTGAATTAGCCCAAAAGCTCCGATTTTTCTACACACCAATACATCGAAATGCAGTGACGCCCGTCAACGTCCGCCTTAACGCCCTAGCATTACACCATGACGCCATGATATAGACAGATGAGAGAAGAAGAACAACAACAAGGATGAGAGAATAACAACAACAACAAGTTTTTTCATATAGTTTATTTTCCCCTCCATCATAACATACCCACGCTGGGGGGAGCCGCGTTGGGTAGGTTTACAATTCAAGAAGTCTCTTGTCCAATCAAAAGATGGGCAGGTTTAAAATTCAAGAAGACTCTTGTCCAATCAGAGGCCACCATTTGGTCCTGTCATGTCCGTTCTTGCCCGTTAGATGTCTGCTCGGCTGTCCAATCAGAAGTCGCCGTTTCAGAAAGTTTCATCCTTTTGTTCTAGTCCTCCTCGGGCAGGCCTGGATATTCGTCGGGCAACATGTCCTTAAACAGTTGTTTGCGCATTCTAATCGCATTTTCCAGGGCCTCGGTGGGTGGTAAACCCATGTCCTCTTCCAAGTGACGCTTGGTCTTCATGATGGACCTGTGCGTGGGGTCGCCTTTCATTTCAAGCGGTAGTAAGGTATACTGTTCATAGATCGCCATGGCTGCTTTCCTGATGCGGGGTCGCATTTCTGTGTACGCCTGTTGTAAGTTATCCTGTCCCGCGTCCTCGATCTCTTCAGCGTGAGTATTGATAGCTGCTGTCACAATACGATCCCAGAAGGTGGGTTCTGCCTCACTTTCCTGAGATGTAGGCTGACCGTCTGAGGTCAAGCTCTCTGTATCAGTAGATAGACTGTCAGCAATCCCGGTTTCGGTATCAGCCGATACACTCTCATCCGCTTCCTCAGTGGGCTCCTCGGCGTCTTCAATCCCATGTATATTTTTCTGGTGTCGCATCATATCGTAATGTCTGGTGAACGTGCGTTCGCACTCAAAGCAAGTATAAGCCATGCCGACGGTTGAACGTCGACTGAGCGTGTTTTAGTAATACACTTGCTTTTATAGACGCCCGTCAACGCTTAGCTTAACGCTTCAACGCCTTCGAGAATGCGGGGAAAGGAGATAGAAGGCATCCTCGACACTGGGATGAATCACTATCGGCTCTTCAATTCGGAACGGCGGATCGCCCTCCATAGGTTCTTCCATTCGAGGATGTAGGGACGGGAGATGAAAGGGCTCCTGGACACTGGGATCTGTCACCATCGGCTCTTCAATTCGGGGCGGGGGATCGACCTCCATGGGTTCTTCCACTCGAGGATGCATTCCCATGGGAACTGCAATATCCGGTCTGGAGAGTGGCGAGCGTGATCCGTGTATGACACTATGGTGACGTTTCAATTGACTGGGATGCTTAAAGACTATATCACACTCTGCACATGTGTGGGTGGGTCCTTCGTGGCATGCACGTGTGTGACAACGTAAACTGTCCAGGCGATGAAAGGGCTTCCAGCAAGTCGTACACGTGAACATTGTTGTAGAGCGTCTGCTGAGTGAAACGTCGATTGTGCGTGTTTTGTGAATACACTTGCTTTTATAACGTCAGTCAACGCCTAGCTTAACGCTTCAACGCCCTGGTGAACTAGCTCCCAAGCTCGCATTTTTCACACCAATACATCGAAATGCGATGACGCCCGCCAACGTCCGTCTCAACGCATTAACCCCCGTCTCCGTACCTGTCTCAACGCGTTACGCCATGTTCATCATCATTGGACGTTGATGTTGGAGGTTGAAGAAGATAAGTTCCCGTCTCCAGCTGGGTCTTCATAAAGGTTTGAAATGCCTCATGCAGGGTCAGCAGATTCTGGGCACGGGTAGTTGTCTTGGTATCCTCTTCTGGTACTATCTGTTTCTTATGCAGCAGAAGACATACCCGTGTCACCCATTGGATGTCATCTATGAGGGTGATAAGATGACAACGCATGCGTTGGTCATTGATTTCACCTTGAGCAATAATAGCATCGATATTGGCTTGACGTAAGGCTTCGGCTAGCATATCCTCGTTGTCGGGTTCAAACAAGTTGGACTCTGCAGTGCTCATGGTGAAATGAGGGGACCGGTACCGTGTGGTCGATTTATAGTGAGACGCTTTTTATCTTAATGATGCGTCCGAACAAATGTTTCTTTTGTGCTATTGCGGTGACATACGCCGCTTTCCAGTTCATGCCCAAGGTTTTCAACATCGACGCTGTTCTTTCGATTTCCATATGGACTGGGTCCTTGTCCAACAATTTCATATGGGTCAAGAGGTCGCCATACTGCTGACGTAAAGCCCGTCGTAGTCTGGGTGCCAAAGTATTATGGGCTAACATTCCGGCGTCCTCTTTCGAATACCCTTTGCGTTGAAACTTGTTTCCTGCGGCCTCCAACATCTCCCCCAGCTCAGCGTCCATTCTTTCTTTGAACAAATCCTTCCATAGCCTCGAGTTCACAGTATGTTCATTCCCTTGTACGGGCACGGGTGGGTCCTTCACAGTTGGGTAGTATTCGGGGACTAATGGTATGAAAGGGACCTGTTGTACGGGAGCGGGTTGCTGTTTTTCCAGGAGTGGACTCGGTAGATGGTGTAGAGGCTGCGGTGATCCCTCGCTGGGTAACAGGTGGGTCGTCAGCCGACGATCTTCCGGGGTATGGGCTTTTAAATCTACGAACAGGTAGCCGTACGGACGACTTGTCGCTTCTTGAAACGCCCGCATGAAATGCTCGATGTTCTGCGGATAAATTCGACTACCAAACACACGGATTTGAGCTCTGTCGATGGGGTTGGAGAACAACACAAAGTATTGGCAGTTCAACGCAATATCTCTGGACGCCTTCCCTTGAGGAAAGAGATTCTGAGTCAAATAGATGACGGACAGATTGCGATGATGGGACCCTTTGGTGAATAGGTCGGCGATTTTCGAATTGTCCTTGGCCGCATTCATTAGATCATCTAGCACTACCACGTTGGTCTGCTCGGAATCAAAGTAATAGGGTTCGTCTATGTCGTGAGGAATTCCTGGGACAAAGCTCACATTCTGTAACCTTGTAGTTTCGTAGGCGGGCTGCCATTGGCTATAACACCAAACAACACGTGTCGGAGCTGTGGATGCCACACCTTCCTCTAAGAACTTCATCACCCAGGACATCTTTCCACACCCCGTGGGGCCGCTCACCGTCATCGTATAGGGATGTTCTACGCCACTTGGTGGACCTATAGCGGTACTTGGTGGTGTCTCTTGTCCATGCGTTAGACGCATATGTCTGAGCATATTGTCGCGACGAGAGAGTGTCTGTTGACAGAACGGACATGTACTCGACATGGTACCCGGTCAATGGATGGATACAAACTGAGGTTACTGGCGTACAAACGACCTTATATGACCACTCACTCACTCACTCACTCACTCACTCACTCACCGTCGTTAATGCGTCCATGTGTTAAGATGGGCGTTGGGGACGCCTCACGGGCGTTGTGCACGCCTCACTCACTCACTCACTCACACACTCACACTCACTCACTCACTCACTCACTCACCCACCCACTCTCTCTCTCTCTCACACTCACTCACTCACTCACTCACTCACTCACTCACTCACTCACTCACTCACTCACTCACTCACTCACTCACTCACTCACACTCACTCACTCACTCACTCACCGTCGTTAATGCGTCCATGTGTTAAGACGGGCGTTGGGGACGCCTCACGGGCGTTGTGCACGCCTCACTCACTCACTCACTCCCTCACTCACTCACTCACTCACTCACTCAGTCTTGCGCATGCGCAGAATGGTGACAACGGCCGAGACACTACTCCAGTCAAAGGCCCCTTCACATAAGCTTCACTTTGATACCTCATACAACTCCATCGGCCCATGAGTGGCTCCTCTAGATTCCAAAACGTCTAGCGGGACCCATACAGGGTCCAGTTTTCGACACTAGGTGACCACATCCCGACGAAATGGCCAGTTTTCGACACCGGATGTGCCGCCATCTTGAACATACGTGCCGCCATCTTGGATATGTCCCATAATGCACCGGGTCAAAATACTCGCTTCTGATTGGTTGAGAGCTCTGTGACGGATTTGAAATACTCGCTTCTGATTGGACGAGAGCCCTGCATTGCGTCTGCACGTGCGCAGAATGATATTCCTACCGCACACCCAACCCATCAGATGCCCCTTCACATAGGCTTCACATTGATGCCTCATACAACTCCATTGGATCATTAGCGGCTGCCCTAGACGCCAAAACGCCTATTTTCATACCCTTGGTCTACCGCGCATGCGCAGAATGACGCTAGTTCAACCCCACATCCAACCCATCAGATGCCCCTTTACGAATGCTTCACTTTGATACCTCACTCGACCCCATCGGACCATTAGTGGCTGCCCTAGACGCCAAAACGTCTATTTCCATACCCTTAGGCCACCGCGCATGCGCAGCATGACGCTATTTCAACCCCGCACCCAGCCCATCAGATGCCCCTTCACATAAGCTTCACAATGATACCTCACTCGACCCAATCGGCCCATTCGTGGCTTCCCTAGCGCCAAAACGTCTATTTCCATACCCTTGGTCCACCGCGCATGCGCAGCATGACGCTATTTCAACCCCACATCCAGCCCATCAGATGCCCCCTCACCTAAGCTTCACAATGATACCTCATACGACCCGATCGGATATCCCATACTCCATACAGGCATTTTCCCGTATAGATTTAATATGCCAATGTTTGAATCAGGGGAGAAAACCATAACTATGACAAAAAATCACAAAAGTGCATCAAGAGTTAACTCCCATTTGGAACTCTTCTGTGCCGGAGGTAGTTTGACCAAGTATCCCCTTCAATTGTACCCGGGGGAACTCAAAACTTGGCACACAGCCAAGGCTGATGCAATCCATAACCACAACGCCACCTACCGCCACCAAGAGTTACCTCCCCCGGCAAAATGTGACCTTTTTTCACCTAACAATACTACTCCAAGCCCTTCAAGATGACACATCACACGACCCATTCGGATCTATATGGGCCCACCTCGAGCCCAAAACGTCCATTGCAAGACCCCCTCCACGAGTCCTGGACTGCATGGATGTGACGTTATCCGTCTCATTACATTAACCCTACCTGGTGGGGTGGGGAGGGGGGGGGCACCAAACTTTCTGGAATGACAAAAAATAGAGAACTGAAACTCCGTGACTTTACTGTTTATCATATTGGGGTCATTTTGAGTCTATTTGCATGACCCCCCGAGCAGGGGATCATGGGTAAATTCAAGACGGCGAGGCACGTGGGGTACCAGAAATGTGATTTTTTTTTCGTCATAATTCTTCAAAATTTCTGCATTCGTTGCCTAAATCGTAAACCTGCTTCAATTATTGCCATTTATCTCCAATTAAATGCACAATCAAACGTAGAAAACGGAAGTTAAAATTAAAAATTATCTCCCCTAGGAGATAGAGTTATCCGCCCCTAGGAGAGCTCTCACTCTTCCCAACGTGGTTACTATATAAGACAATGCACAGCCCATTCTCTTCCTCTTTCTCCTGTTTGCTCGAGCAGTGCACATCTAGGGAAGTATTCAGAGTCAATTTTACAACATTGGTTGTTGTTGTCTCGCTGGTATATCCTTTATCAAGTGTTGAGTTTCGGAACTTACATACTGTATTATTATGTCGGAAGTTCCGTCTTTTATTCCGTGTCGTACGTACGGGAAAAATTTGTTCCCTTTGGACGCTCACACGGCTTGCTTTTCATGTAAAGATTTGTGTTATTGTGCGTCCACGTGCGCGGAATATGTATTATGGGTTCCGACGGCTTGGAAGATTTATACCCAGGGCCGTCGTGCTCTGTTTTATATGCTTGTGAGGACCCGTCTATTTCGGAGATCGACAGACGGGTCTTAGAAATTTCTTTGGTCAATGTGTGAAGTGTTGTTAGGATCTTGACCGAGCTGGTCAAGACCCAGTTTCTCCACGTCGGTATGTATTCCATACTATCATACACGAAGACAATTCTGGGTTGCTAGACGGTTTGATCCGGTCCGGAGTTTCATTGTCTAGGTTGATCCAAAACCCGTTCCTTTGTACGCTCAACAAAGACCAGGTCGGTACCTGGCCATTCCATTGTCTCCTTCAGACAAAAGAATTCTTTACCGCAGGTTATTTCGTCTGTCTATCGGTACCACATATCTCTTCCAAAAAGGAAAGCTAATAAACAACGTGGATATTCCTTCGCCGGTCAGCAAGGCTTGATATTTAAAAAAGCCGCGTAGTTGAAGAAGACCATAAAATAGTCTTATCAATTGCCAGAAGGTAGATTTACTATTGACGCCCCCACTACTGGCTTCCATTTCTTCTAATGTGTTTCGTACCATCGCTACTCATGGCCTTCATGGAAGAACTTGTCCCTTCATGATTGTCCAGTTCTTGTGTCTGGACTGCAAATTCCACGTTCACAATTTTCTATCTGTGTGATATGTCAGTGCAGTCAGATAGTGTGACCACGCTTAGGCCACTAAGGGCTACCTAGCACGTGGTTAGTTCTTTCAAGAAGAGAGGGGGGCAGAATTTGTCACCATTGCAGCAAGGCAGTCATCTTGCTCCAGGGAAGCTAGCTCAAATGGTAGAGCGCTCGCTTTGCGTGCGAGAAGTACCGGAATCGATTCCCGGGTTCTCCAAGCCAACATTTGTCTGAAGTGTGTTTCAATTTTAAATCTTCATCATGATCGTCTTTGAAGGAAGGAATAAGTCGGATAGACGGCCATGGACTCTCTAATCATCAATCTAAGTGGTCTGTCACTTTGAGAGTTTTAATCTTTGCCTTAACTACGGTTTTGCTTGTGTCTTTCAGTGAAACTGACTTTCTTCTGGATGATCTCAGCTGTGTGTCCTACGCTCGTCTCACAGGACAAGTTGGACGTAAGTCGTTGGTGGATTGAGAATGGCGTGGCTTGGCGCCCTCTAAGACCAAGAAGACCTAACAGCCCGAGTGGTAGAGGATCCGGACATCTTGGTAGAGTTTACATATCACACCACGAGCACAGCTACATGGATGAAGGCACTCAAGAATAAGTATATTCTGTATCATATCCATGATTTACCCTTTTAAGGGAAGACACCCAAAAGATAAGTTAGATTAGTATCTTCTATTACTACTCCATATTACCCTCGGCTTTACCGGCCAGGTTTCTTTTGTTGAGATTTATGGAAGAACCTGCCCCTCCTTGACATTGTCCAGTCGTGTCTGGACAGCGAACTCCACGTTCTCCAATTTCTATCTAAGAGATATGTCAGTCCAGTCAGATAGGATGACCACGCTTGGGCCGCGTATAGATGCCCAGCACGTGGTCAACTAAATTTAAAAAAAAAAAAAAAGGGGGGGGGGGCGGCATTTTGTATCATCGCAGCAAATCTGCAAATTGCTGTATCATCTCATCTCATTCATACTATATAGTCCACATTTGATTGATCACATATTGAAGGAAGAAATAAGTTCAGATGGACAACCTTGGATCCTTTAAGAGATGTCGGACACTAAATCATCACTCTAAGATGCCTGACTCCATGGTGAGTGTGATCTTTACCTTAATTGCGGTTTTGATTGTGTCTTACAGGTTGATTCTGACTTCCTTCTCATGATCTCAGCTGCGTCATCTACGATCAACTCCCAAGAAGCAAGTTGGACGTAGACGTTTGTGGACTGAGAGTGGTGTGGCTTGGCGACCTCTAGGCACGGACCAGTTATGCTTCACCCGGACTTAGGAACAGCCAAGAATCTGCATACAGATAAGCCTTACCAAGTAGACCCAATAGCCCTAGTGGTACAGGTCCCTTTCTCTTGGTATAGATGGCTTCCCGAGTAGACCCACCAACTCTATGGGTAGGGGTCCTCTCTCGGTAGAAAATACTTCCACACCACGAGCACAGCTACATGGCTGTAGACATTCAAGATAAGTACAACTGTATCTTATCCACATTTTAACCTTTTTTTACGGTCATTGACCAGGGTTTCAATTGTTTGATTATTGATGTCTCATATCCATGTCTGTGTCTTCCCAGCGGTTACTTAGCTTGCCTTTGAATCTGCTACTTGGCCGAGGTTTCCCTCCTTCCACCTGTTGGTACTGAGGCAATAATTGAAGCAGGTTTACGATTTAGGCAACGAATATTAAACATTTATAAACAATGTTTATAAACAATGTTTCTATTCGTAACTAAATCAAACCTGCTTCAATTTAATGCGCCCTCCCGTCCTTCCCCTCAGACCGCGGCCTAGTTCACTACTGGTCTCGGTTATTACAATGAGAAAGAGGGAGAGAATGGGCTGTGCATTGTCTTATATAGTAACCACGTTGGGAAGAGTGAGAGCTCTCCTAGGGGTGGATAACTCTATCTCCTAGGGGAGATAATTTTTAGTTTTAACTTCCGTTTTCTACGTTTGATTGTGCATTTAAATGGAGTTTAAAGGCAATAATTGAAGCAGGTTTGATTTAGTTACGAATAGAAACATTGTTTATAAATGTTTAATATTGTTTACTAACTGATCAATGATTGTCAAATTTAGAAGCTGACTAGTTTTAGAATTCCGTTCTAAAATGAAGAGTAAGCAGTTACTTGTTAATACAATGTGTTTTTCCAATAAGTTTTCTAATATTCACCTGTTTTTTATATTTTGGTTTGGTCTCATGCAGAAGATGAGTTGCCAACTTGTGAGGCTGTCCCAACGACGATATCTATCAACTCAACTTTGGCGATCGCACTCCAACGGATACAGAAGATGACAAGCGTGACCCGAGCGACTAGTGTGCAACAACGATCTCCGTCAACTAACCAGTGAAAGTTTAACTTGAAAGGACTAGATGGGGTTGGGCGGCGGAATGTACCGAAATACCATCATAGCAATACGTGCCAATCCTCGATATCTATCAGCTCACGATTGGCATTCGCACGGATACAGGAGATGAGATGCGTGAGTCGATTGACTAGTGTCCAACAACAGCGATATCTATCAACTCACCTTTGGCATTCGCACTGGAACAGATGAAGACGATGGCATGCATGAGCCCATCGACTAGAAACCAACAACTCAACAATAACGATGCTCATCAGCTAACCAGTAACAGTCTAACTTTCAGGGACTAGATGCACCAGAGGAATTATGCGAGATGAACAACCATGCAGTAACATTTACAAATGGTATTGTTTATTAACTGATCAATGATTGTCAAATTTAGAAGCTGACTGGTTTTAGAATTCCGTTCTAAAATGAGGAGTAAGACTTAGCAGTTACTTGTTAATACAATGTGTTTTTCCAATAAGTTTTCTAATATTCACCTGTTTTTATATTTTGGTTTGGTCTCATGCAGAAGATGAGTTGCCAACTTGTGAGGCTGTCCCCAACGACGATATCTATCAACTCAACTTTGGCGATCGCACTCCAACGGATACAGAAGATGACAAGCGTGACCCGAGCGACTAGTGTGCAACAACGATCTCCGTCAACTAACCAGTGAAAGTTTAACTTGAAAGGACTAGATGGGGTTGGGCGGCGGAACGTACCGAAATACCATCAAAGCAAAACGTGCCAATCCTCGATATCTATCAGCTCACGATTGGCATTCTCACGGATACAGGAGATGAGATGTGTGGGTCAATTGTCTAGTGTCCAGCAACAGCGATATCTATCAACTCACCTTTGGCATTCGTACTGGAACAGATGAAGACGATGGCATGCATGAGCCCATCGACTAGAAACCAACAACTCAACAATAACGATGCTCATCAGCTAACCAGTGACAATCTAACTTTCAAGGACTAGATGCACCAGAGGAATTATGCGAGATGAACAACCATGCAGTAACATTTACAAATGGTATTGTTTATTAACTGATCAATGATTGTCAAATTTAGAAGCTGACTGGTTTTAGAATTCCGTTCTAAAATGAAGAGTAAGACTTAGCAGTTACTTGTTAATGCAATGTGTTTTTCCAATAATTTTTCTAATATTCACCTCTTTTTTATATTTTGGTTTGGTCTCATGCAGAAGATGAGTTGCCAACTTGTGAGGCTGTCCCCAACGACGATATCTATCAACTCAACTTTGGAGATCGCACTCCAACGGATACAGAAGATGACAAGCGTGACCCGAGCGACTAGTGTGCAACAACGATCTCCGTCAACTAACCAGTGAAAGTTTAACTTGAAAGGACTAGATGGGGTTGGGCGGCGGAATGTACCGAAATACCATCATAGCAATACGTGCCAATCCTCGATATCTATCAGCTCACGATTGGCATTCTCACGGATACAGGAGATGAGATGTGTGGGTCAATTGTCTAGTGTCCAGCAACAGCGATATCTATCAACTCACCTTTGGCATTCGCACTGGAACAGATAAAGACGATGGCATGCATGAGCCCATCGACTAGAAACCAACAACTCAACAATAACGATGCTCATCAGCTAACCAGTAACAGTCTAACTTTCAAGGACTAGATGCACCAGAGGAATTATGCGAGATGAACAACCATGCAGTGACATTTACAAATGGTATTGTTTACTAACTGATCAATGATTGTCAAATTTAGAAGCTGACTGGTTTTAGAATTCCGTTCTAAAATGAAGAGTAAGACTTAGCAGTTACTTGTTAATACAATGTGTTTTTCCAATAAGTTTTCTAATATTCACCTGTTTTTATATTTTGGTTTGGTCTCATGCAGAAGATGAGTTGCCAACTTGTGAGGCTGTCCCCAACGACGATATCTATCAACTCAACTTTGGCGATCGCACTCCAACGGATACAGAAGATGACAAGCGTGACCCGAGCGACTAGTGTGCAACAACGATCTCCGTCAACTAACCAGTGAAAGTTTAACTTGAAAGGACTAGATGGGGTTGGGCGGCGGAATGTACCGAAATACCATCATAGCAAAACGTGCCAATCCTCGATATCTATCAGCTCACGATTGGCATTCTCACGGATACAGGAGATGAGATGTGAGGGTCAATTGTCTAGTGTCTAGCGACAGCGATATCTATCAACTCACCTTTGGCATTCGCACTGGAACAGATGAAGACGATGGCATGCATGAGGCCATCGACTAGAAACCAACAACTCAACAATAGCGATGCTCATCAGCTAACCAGTAACAGTCTAACTTTCAAGGACTAGATGCACCAGAGGAATTATGCGAGGTGAACAACCATGCAGTGACATTTACAAATGGTATTGTTTATTAACTGATCAATGATTGTCAAATTTAGAAGCTGACTAGTTTTAGAATTCCGTTCTAAAATGAAGAGTAAGACTTAGCAGTTACTTGTTAATACAATGTGTTTTTCCAATAAGTGTGGTTTCCGGGTGTGAAAAGGAATAGAAACCAACGTCTTGATATGACTGAAATGGTGTTGAAGTGGTTGTCCCATTCCGTGTCGTATTTATCCTATCCAGTCGGAAGAAGTTATGCCGAGGAAGTTTTCTAATATTCACCTATTCTTTATATTTTGGTTCAGTCTCATGCAGAAAATGGGTTGCCAACTTGTGAGGCTGTCCCCAACGACGATATCTATCAACTCAACTTTGGCATTCGCACTCGGATGGATACAGAAAGTGATACACGTGAGCGGATCGACTAGTGACCAACAAAACAACGACACTGGATCTCAAAGGCGTTCAAATGAAATGACAATCCAAGTGTGAGATAAGAGTATATTCATGCAAAAGTCTTTGGAATCATTTGGACGGAAGCATACCCAGTGATAAGACAATATTGCCATTATGTCTCGCCAGCATCATGGACAATTTGGTCGAGAATTCAGGGCAGACAATAGATTTTCGGCTTAAAACACGTTATTATTCCATGTTTACTTAAGTTTTTGTGATAGTAATGCCACGCGAAATGGTTCTGGAATTATTTTTGTGAACAAATAGGCCCTACTGATTTGAGACATATATTCTTCGGTAGCCTAGTTATGTGAATGAAGGACCCAATGAAGATATGCCCATTCGGCATAACAGCTTCCGGCTGGATATGATAAATACGATAACGGGTTGTGTGAAACAACGTTCAAACGGCCCGTATCACGGGTTGTGAAATCTAGCAGAGATCACAGATCAGAGACCTTTTCTGCTCACTGATATATCGCACGCTTTTAATCGTGGCTGCAGTGGCATAGATGGTCATGCATTCACGGTTCAAATTAACGAACTTGTTAGCAGTGAATACTACAGTGCTAGTACTGAGAAGGACTCCATTGCGAAAGTATTTTCGTCTTGTTTCACGAAAGACCCTTTCAATGTTCAAATCAGCATTTGGTTCATAATAAATTAAAGCCGAAAAGCCACAACCAGATACGCTGCCCCCCCCCCCCCCGACCGACCATTTATTCTTGATGTTGTTGTGATCTCCTGGGTTCCTGATTTAACACCATATCGTTGCAGGAACGTTTCAGAAGATAATCCAAAACGTTCTCCCAATTTTGGCCAAAATTCACCACAGGAGTCGTTGGGTTTTCAGCGCTTGTAACAATACACTTCAGAATAGTTTACGGGAATAGAAAACAGGTATAGCTTACACTTAGGTGAGGGTAACTAGCTTAGCGTAGAACCTTTTAGCGGCAGTCGAATTCAAATATAGGGTAGGGCCTAGCTAAATTTATGTTAGGATAGGGTAATTTATTTTTTACTTTAGTGGTTGCAAGCTGAAGACCCAGCCATTAACCTGCATTGGTGTTGCCAAAACAATAACCACACCAAGTGATCTATTTGGTGAGGTTTGTGTACGACGATATAGGGATTGGTCCGAAATTTATTGCAAATCTCGAGATTGCAACAACAACAATCAAATGACCACACCGGCCGGACAGCGAAAAACGTTGCTGTCAAGTCAAGACTCAATCCTAGATACAAGGCTCGGCCCTGTGGAAAATATGTAGCTCCACAAAACTTTAGAAAATTTATGATAAAATATCGTACATACACAGCAAAATCCAATCGTAGCTTACAAAAACTCCGGCGCCCCTTGAGGCTCTCCGGGATTGACCTGGGGTGTCGTGTACACTTCAGGTTATTGTAAGAATAGGTCTCAGCTCCTCAGAGAGCTTGTCGTATAAAGCGGCTAAATGGCACACCCGTGGAGATGCCGGGTGTGAAAAGGAATAGGGCCCCATCCGTCTTGTCTCATGTGTTAAAAGGAATAGGACCCTACCCGTGTGGTTTCCGGGTGTGAAAAGGAATAGAAACCAACGTCTTGATATGATTGAAATGGTATTGAAGTGGTTGCCCCATTCCGTGTCGTATTTATCCTATCCAGTCGGAAGAAGTTATGCCGACTGTTCAGACAGTGAAGTGCTTCAATCGAGCTCGATTATATAATGGGGTTTAGAACAGATTATGAAACGACTCGCCAAGCGGTGAAAATTTAATTTGGGGACATTTTTTGTTCGCTTCTAAAGTCAAGAGATTTCAA